>JAUOBX010404219.1:0-16848 GCA_032360705.1 Eupentacta quinquesemita
CCCCCCCCCCCCCCCCCCCCATCGGGCCGGTGGCGGTCCTCCGATGAGTGGCCTTTCCGGCCGCCACCTACCGCTGAGCCGCCCATTTCCACCGACGGCCCGCCGGATATTGCTGGCTGGGTAGTTTGTAGACAGGTGTTATCATTCTCGTGTTTGAAGAATATATATATAAACAATTTGTTCTGAACGTACCTGAACTATCATCTCAACGAGAGAGTAAATACAGGTATACTATTTGCACAAAACACCAAGTCCTAATGATTGTTCAAATTGTATCCATCATTTTCACCATTTGCGGACTTGAATTCACATTGTGTTTTTAATATATATATATATATACATACATATATATATATATATACAAATAAATTGTTAGGTTTATAAGATATGTACAGTGCTAGTGTAACTGAATACGAGGGAACTATCTTTATGCAGAAGGGAGAGGTTACGAACACGATGGATGAATGGGATTGAACAAGCGACAGGGCTGACTATGGATGGACTGCAAGAGACAACCACTCAGGAGCATAAGTTGTAGACTGGAGGCCACGGTCGTCACAAGGGGTCAGACAAGGTAACAAGGTATCCATATATACTGTCGAGGGTTAGTACAGTGTCGTCTTCTACCATGGTGCTGACCGTTATTGCTGTCCATATATGTCTCTAATAGAAACAATGCCATTACTGATGGATCACAAAAAAATATGCGGCTTACCAGCGGGTCCTCTCCTTTAGACAGCATGTTATGACCAATTTGCTGCGTCGTATGTATGTTCCATACCCCTAAGACGTTTGCTTTACGTCATAGTGATTCTCGTCAGATGTGGTATCGTACCAGCCCGAGTAGATTGGATGCAGCGACGATATTAATCTTCATATTCCTTGAAGATTGACAGATATTTAATAGTCGCGACATCCTGCAAACACCCCAGGGGATAATTAACAAGAGTGTCGTGATTGCAAATATGTAATAACTGGTAGATGTCAGGCAGTGATATATTACTTGGATTACCACGTTGCACGGAACAGATTATTTGTTCAGTCACGAAGTCCTCAACTTCCTAATGGAAAGCAAGCAAGAAGGTGGATCAGTTGATCATTATTCACTCCTAATGAAGCACTCCAAATCCACTGATTGCCAACTGGACCATGGAAGCGGAGGGACATCTGTAACCAGCCTAGGTATCCATGTAACAATGCTTTATACTCACAAAATACGTATAAACACTTTTTTTTCGATGATTGTGTAATACTTTTTTTTCTCCAAATCACAACTTATTCCGCATTCAATAATATTGGTACTATTATTATTCATTATCATCATTATTATCATTGTTATTAATATTATTATTATTTTCATTATTACTATTATTATTACTAATAATATGTTCTCATTTCTCCAAATGTATTAATAATGATGATAATCCTAGGACCCACTCTGTATATTATATTTAATGAGTTTATACCGCCTCTGTATATAACAGAGCGATGTTATGACTTTACTGTGATTCCATACGCGAAGCTTGAATTTATGATTACCCGCCATTCTATATATAAAATCGATAACATGCAGTTCTCACAGCCGCAATTTGCCAACTAATATGGAGATCGTACATTCGCGAGGATTGCTGCGTTATTGACATATTCCCATATTTATTGATACCGCTAACCTTACGGTCCCATAATGGTAACATCAGCCTGCTATATAATGTGAGGCGGTGCATGCTTGACATTAATGTCTCCGCTCTCTTTCGATATACTTTCTCACAGGCAGATATTACTCATCAGTAGCAGTTAGTGGGTTTGTCGTTAGGCCTGGGTTGAATCTGTCCGTCCATGTTTGTAAATAATGCCCAGCGTTTCCGATGGCGGCAGTGGCAACCGCTTCTCAAGACACTACTCCCACTAATGTTGGATACAGGAACCCACTTCAACGATCCAGGGGAGTTTATGACAGCGAAATTGATTACGTTCTCGATGGTGTTCGTATTTGTCTACCTGACAACGTTCCAATATTAGTTCAGCTCGTTTGTAGATAGCTGATATTTTTAGAGAGGTTCTACTTCTTAGTTTGACCGAGTGATCATGAACCCTCATAAGTCAAAACACGGTGTAATTCAAACGTCCTATGATTCATTTCCTCAATCCAACTGTCCATAACTGTTGCCCATTTGATATTATATGCGAATCATGTGTTAAATTACTATGTGATGTATTTTTTTAGTTTTTTTGCAGCAAACCAGAAGTTCCCTAATCTGCACTTCTTTCCTCGGCATTGTTGTGAAGCGCTCCAGTTCATTTCAACAGTTAACAACGCACGAAATATTACTTCAAAGGGTGATATGATTTAATCGAGTTCACTCGTGTTCAATCCCTTTACTCAAATCACGCTTGTTCGAATTACTCCCACATCGGCTTGGCTTATCCAATGTCAAGAGCAAGATATCCCACACGAACCCAGGGCGATCTGTCTACATACAGACATAGCAGCAGAGAAACTGTGTTATTTGTATAGCCTTCACGATCAAAATATTGGTTGTTTCGAACTGAATTACACAGACGGCGCCGTAGTTATAAAAGAAGATACATAGATAAATAATGAGAAACTCAGCAGTTCAAATGCGACTTTGATCTGAGAAGAAAAGTCTCATAAGAATCAGAAGTACGTTATGCATCCAATGCACTGTGACCGCATTGGCTTGCGTAATGATATTTATTGAACCAAGTCATAGGATAAAGTCCAGATATATCGTAGATCACTATCTCATGTATGACGGTGAACTTATCACGCAGCCATCAGAGAGCCTACACTGTGATGATGTACTGATATAAATGCCGTTGAAGGAACTCAATTAATACGCATGCAGTTATTGTTTACATGGTGGTAATGTACTGATGTGAATGTATGTGAGTGATTGCGTGCTTATATGAGTATGAGTATGAGTGTCATTGTGATAATGTACTAGTATATGAATGTATGATGGTGAAGGTGTGGATCACGTACGCTTTCGGTATACACATGCACATATCATGGCCTATAAGAGCACTAAAAGTTGTAACAGCACTGATGAGATGATTCCCTAACGACAGTAAAAGTTCATTGTTGTTGCCTATAGAGTTAGTTCTGACTAGGCACTTGATGGCAATTCACTCGAGTTATGACAAATTCACATGACATTGAGGCGACAACAAGAAGTAGCATCAGCCCCATATCCAAATGTCAAATACAACGATACCGTTCTTGCTAGCAACGCGGGTTACAAACGCGGGTTATTTACGGCTGGCTGAATGCATGTGTACGCCGCCGCCGTCTCCGCCGCCGCCGCCGCTGGGAGATTTTCGTGTTAACACAATAACTCCCCAACCCAATGTCCGATTGAATAAAAACTCGGCACACATACCCGTCCTAGATAAATCTCGGATGGGTTCGAAAGTGGGCATTGTTGCATGACTGCTGCCCTCTATTCTACTGGTTTCATGCGAAAATATCAAGTTCATCCGATTGACACGAAACTTGGCGGATATGGACTACATTCGGGCCCGAAAAACATGATGGTAATTTTGAGGTCAACGGAGGTCGAATTTGCGTATTTTTTTCAACTTGTTCGGATTCACACGAAACTCGGTGGATATGGACTACATTCGGTCCCGAAAACATGGCTTTAATTTTGAGGTCAACGGGGTCGGATTTGCGTAATTTTCTCAACTTTGTTGGATTCGAACGGAACTTGGTGGATGTGGTTTACAGCTAGTCCCGAACGACATGGTGGTCATTTCAAGGTCACCGCGGTGGTCAAATTTGCGTCATTTTCTTGTAACTTCAACCTCGAAGGAGGTGCAAACGCCTCATATCAGCAGCCTCGAGTACATCACAGGGAAGTGGGGATATACACGTTGGCGATATAACCACCAGGAGTTGTCTAGTTCCTTGATGAGTGATCCTAATCGCGTCGATTTCGCTCTTGTCAAGCACACATTTCCTTTTCAATCAATCACCCAACAGTCACAAAGGAAATCAATTGCTTGCCGCTTCCTAATTTTTCTCACAGGCAGACTCTACAACCAAATTTGTTTTTGCAGCCGTCAGGCCGTGGAAGGTAATTACCGTCAGTCCTTGAATAAATATTGATGATATTGGCCTCTAAAGATTTGAATCATTAAAAACTGAGCGGTTATAACACTCTTAACGGATCGCGTGGACTGATATAAGCAATCTGTTAGATCAGTGGGATCACTCTCATTGTATCCGTAGGTCTGGGTTGGTGTTGATATTGGACATACGGATGTGTATGCATGTATCACAGGCATTGATACAATCGATCTGTTGAATCGATGAAATCACTCACTTCATATCCGTATCTCAGTTGGTGTTGGAAAAACGCATACAACCATACACACACACGTAAAATCAGTATCTACTACAATGTATATCAGGTATAAATGAAATCAATCATTGTGTTCATCTAATCTCACGTTGGTACATCGATAGGAGCTCCATCTATCTTAATGAGGTCGAGTTATCGTGTTAACAAGCTATACAATTTGCCACAATGTAGGTTATTCAAAAACGAAGAATGTCCCCGAAAATGGATCTTGTTCACACTGAAAACGATAGGGTTCGAGTACTCTTCATAATAAAGCAACAGACTGAACCTCAGCCTGATCAGACCAAGCATTCTGGGCAAGATTTCGATCTCTGTTGACCTCTGACCTATGACCTCACCTCAAAAGAGAGGGATCATGTACTTATCATGGGGAACACACATACCAAGTTTGAGCTCCGTCCAAGTGGGGCTGGATTATCGAGTTACACAGTTATACAGTTAACAAGCCAAAATGAGCCAAAATATAGATATTTCAAAATTTCCTTATTTCCCCCTCCCAAATTACCCCCAGTCTACACCAAAAACAGCAGGATTCCTCTGCTCGTCATAACAAAGCTGCATACTGAAATTCAGCCTGATCAAACCAAGCATTCTAGCCTATCGTGCCGACAAGATGTTCAGACTTTGACCTCTGTTGACCTCAGATAACTGCTGACCTGACCCCATACCAAAAGGGACCATGTACTCATCATGGGAAACACATACTAAGTATGAGCTTGATCCATCCACGAGGGATCTGGTTATCGTGTTAACAAGCCAGGCGTTACATAACTTACACACATATATACATATACACCCACACAAACACATACTGTAAAGACTGCATAGATTCCTTATACCTCGTCAAAGACTAAACAATTACACGCTAATGTGGGTCAACTGTTAGACGTGGAATCAGTACAGTAGTAGCACTGTATCCATATAACCAGCCGACAACGCCCTGCAAGCAAGCAATATATTGAGTGAATGTATCTTTATCTGGTCTCGTGATGGTAATGCGGTTGAAACCCTACACAGAATCAGTCGCACTAATGTGGGATAACTGTTGGACGTAGAATCAGTATCACTCACATATCTACATTCAAGCTGATAATGCTCGGCAATGCATCACAAGCATTGATCCAAGGAATCTGTTGAAATAATGCAGTCACTCATATAGCATACGTATTCCGTATTTTAGCTGGTGATTGTAGTGATTTGTAGAGCTGATGAAACCGTATACTCAATCGCGGGTACTAATGGAGACTGGATGTTAGATGTAGAATCAGTGGCACCGTACTCACATCCAAGCTAGTGACGTCCTGCACTGTATCACGAACACTCATACAAGTAATCACACTTTGTGTTCATATATATATATATTACGGCGTTGGTTCATCTTTGAATATCATGCAGTATATGGCAGCCACCAAAGTGGGCTAACTGTCAGATTGTTCGATGTAGAATCACGACCTGTATGCCCAAGCTGGTATTGGCATCGCTGAACAAGTCTACTCAATATACGAAATGTAGCAGGGTATCTCTTACTTCTTCGTCCTTATGATAACCTAATAGTGGGATACATATCCTCGTCTTGTTTGAATAATATAGACCATGGTAACATAAACAACAGCCAAATATGCCGCACTTCCTATGAGGTGAAAAAAATGAATATGGGACGTTTCAAACGGAATTGAATCATGACTACTCCGAACTGTACTGCTATACTCACATTAATAACATGCGCGACGGAATTTCTGACGCGACGAGTTAACATCGCATGTATAGCTACTGGTTGACATTGACATTTCAGAACCACATGTTGTGTGACCTTCGGGGTTTTGTGAGGGCGGTGATCAGATCGTGTGAGCCGGTTTGAAAAGTCGAGATTTACATTCCAGTAATCAATTCATACTTCGCTACACTGATCCGTGTGTTAAGGGTCAATGATAGCCTCGTATAGTAGACGCATATAGCTAAATCACTTGGTCTTGCGTTATAATGTAACGTCACAATACGAGTTTGGTAGAATCGTTCATTCTCTCATGTATTTGTTCTATACCACAGGGATCGAATAATACAACGAAGATAATATATAATACAATGTTTAGGAATTGATTACAATTCATCTCATGTTTTTTATTATAAAGTTTGCCCCATGTATGTGATACATTGTTTCCTATGTTCCCAAGAGCCAGCTTTGTGTGTATTTGTCTCACAATCGGGAGATCATCATTCTGTATACAGGTTTTACTCTTTTTTTTACAATCATGCCGTACATCAATGACTCTGGCCACACTAGTATACTCAGGCTGACGTGGGTAACTGGCATACACTTACTGTTTATCTACTTACGCCAATGGCTGATCCATCTCCAGCAAGAATCCTTTTACACTGTCACAGTTAGAGGAGCATGAATAATTATTGTTCGTAATAAAAGCCTCAACTATATATACAGGAATATACGGACTATTGATTTTTCATTAACCATGTACGCATTTGGAATGGATTGGGGTCAGCTTATTTGTACGCAGCGGTCACGTGAATGCGAATGAACGTGTAATGAAGGCGAAAGTAACTTTAATTAATCGTGCCTCTAGTACAAGTATTGTCACTGCTGGAACGAACTCATTCATGCATTGGTCGTCGATAAATACTTGTGCGGCACAAGTAATAAGTTTTGCGTCAACAACGACAAGTTATATATCCTGCGCCTAAAACCTAGCACAAGGCATTCCCCCTTGGTTGCATTGTATAGTATTGATTGTTCTAGATTGTTCAGTATGGGTTTCAGAGATGATAGTTGGTGTTACCGTATAGGGAAAATGCATTCATTTGTTGCGATGGTGTTGTTATGGTGTTGAAATGATTCTCCTTTACCGGAACCAGGCTATATTCCTAATGGAATAATATGCCAAGCTCACAGAGCCAGTTCCGTACAAACTAACTTACAATTAAGAGATGACAGAAACAGTACACCCCAGAAAACTGAATGATAAATCTATACTCTACCGAACAGATCTCGAATTCACAACCTAATCGTACCCGATCGAACACCTACCCATACAGACTTCCTATTCACATTCAATGGAGCTACAGGAATTCCAGCATAATTCCAGGTTATGAAACCTAAACCGACCATCAACCTGCATAGGCCATCTAACACATTCAGCTGAAATACAATGTTTGATTGTACTTTCTGATTTCCGTTTCTCTGCTGATTATTCATCTATGGGATATTGCCAGTTAGTCAGCTAATTTTTGACTATACCTTGTACTTTCTGAATTTCCTTCCTCTGCTGAATATTCATCTATGAGAACATTATGAAACATTCAGGTGATTGGTAATTCAGCGGTGGATGCTGCTCTGAGATGCTGCTACAAAATACTCACTCCGTTGGGCCTACTGGTTACTGGTTCGAGTGACAGAGTATTCTGCGATGACTTTGCACTGAGCAGGTCTATTCCTTCCACTCTCATTACTCCAATGTCACTTTGTTTGACATGTTTCACGCCTCAGTGCACAAGTTAGACATGTTTGTGAACAGCAAACAATTTTGTCTGACATCCACTTCGGCATCGGCATCGGCTGTCATTCAGTCTTCTGTCGCTGTCTGGTCCCAATAATTACGGTTGTGTCTGTCATCAGCTAACGCATATTCTAGTATTATTCATAGTCTTGCAGTCCATGGCTTTTTATTTATTAACACGTATTCCTGTGTACAACTCGTACAAGTTAGAGAGGAGGCTGGTGGAGCCGATAGTTCTTTAGGTCTTATTCGAACTCCCTCTTGTGCAGAGTGATAATTTTTAGCTTCTTTCCACTGAATGTGATATTCTCCTTTTCTGACTACATACGGTAGCTTCACTAGTTTGTGGCATATGGCCTCACATTTGGCTCCCCATTTATTCATGCTTAAAGTAATGCCGCATGGACATTCGTGTATATTCCAGACGACTGTTTGTTACAAGGCTATTCAAAAATACATGCTTCTCATTGACTTCGTATAATACATGTTCATCTGTTTCCCCCCGTGACGTCATTGTCACACACGTACGTAGTAACTTCGTTCCGAGGTGTAGATTGTTTAACAGGAAATATCAAAACTGATGGGGAGTCTTCATGACCATTGTCCTCATTTTTTTTATAGCCTATACGAATATTCCTCGGTAATAATAATGATAATACATAACATGTCATTAGCACATTGCCACTGACTGCTGTCAGTATCATAGCGCTCTATAGATATAACCCCGATAATGTGGAACAGGTACAGTAAGTTGCCGACTGGGCGGTTCGCACTCAATACACTGTGAAACTGAAAGTCACACCATTTTAACAAATGGAAGAGTTCAACTGAGAGAGCTGAACAGATTCAATCTCTCAGATTTACTGTTTTTGCCAAATTGTTTGCCAAAGTCTTTTCGGGTTGAATAAAGGTTAGAACCAAAATGCTTAGCACGATATTGAAAAAAAACATTCCACAAACAAGAATAAGTCAGTATTATTTGCGGCTGCATGGTTTCACACTAATGTTGTTCAATTCCAAGGAATGCGAATACTGTCAAACAGCGTGAATACGACTCATCCCGCTGCTCGCTTGCAAATGTTATGTGATATCAAATGACTTTCCCAGAAGAGTTGACTGACTCGATCAGTTGCCTACGGGGAACAATTTCCAAACTATATCATCGAAGACGTGAGATGTTATTTCCACGTGTTACGCCATCCGTCAAATGGACTGGATTCAGTTGAGGGGAATAATTCCCATCATTTCCTCAATTAGAGAGTTGTTTTCATCGTTGAAGCCGAATGATGGTGAGGATGAATCGCTATCATAATTTTCATCACACGCTGCGGTTTTGACGTTACAGTCGTCTGACTTCCAGTTTCACAGTGTAAACCGCTCAGTCGTCAACCTACTGTACCTGTTTCACATCATCGGGTTAATATCTGTAGAGCGCTATGATACTGGGAGCAGTTAGTCGCATAGTGGTAATTAAATGTTACATATTATTATTATTATGACCAAGGAAAATTCGCTTGAGCCATATGAGAATGTAGATTCCATGTCATTCCACCGCCTGCACATATCTAGTTATATGCTGCAGTTTTTATATTACAATGGTGATACTTTCAGTTTCACAGTGTGAACCGCTCAGCCGGCAACTTACTGTACAGGTTTCACATTATCAAGGTAATATCTGTGAGGCAGATTTGGTGGTATAGTGCCAGATAAATTGTATATATTATTATAATAACTAAGGAATATTCGTACGGACCATATGAGAAAAGTTGAAGGCGAAAATCATGTAGACTCCCCATCAGTTTTAATACCACCTGTTAATCAATCTGCACATCGGAAAGTACTTTAGTTACTACGTACGAATGTGACAAAACTTGAGCATTGATTTTGTCCACTACCCTAGTGACGTCATGAGGGGAAAGAGATGAACATCTATTATTCGAAGTCAATGAGAAGCATATATTTTAAAATAGCCTTGTAACAAACAGATTGCAGCATTGTCTAACAAATACATATTTTTTCATGCGACATCACACTAAGCATGTATGAAAAAGGCACAATGTGACACAATGTAACCCCTCTCCGACCTGACAACGTCCTAATGGACACGATCAAGGAAGGAGGATACGCCATATGCCACGAGCTAGCGAAGCTATATACAGTATGTACCCAGAAAAGGGAAAATATCAAATCAGTTAAAAAGAGCTACAATGATCATTTTGCACGACGAGGGGGCAAATGATACCTAAAGAATTATCGGCCCATCAGCCTCCACTCTGACTTGTACGAGCTATATACAGGGATATATACTCGTGAATGGAAAAGCTTTGGGACTCCAGGAATATGGATATAAATAGGATATGCCTTATTTGGTGGCTGACACAATCGTAATTAATGGGACCAGGCACGGCAGAGGAATGAATGATAGCCGATCGAGTGGATGTCAGACGAGTCTGTTTGCTCTCCACAAACATGTCCAAATTGTACTCTGAGGCGTGAAACAAAATGACATTGGAGTTATGAGAGGCAATTGAAATGAATGGACCTGCCCAGTGCAAAGTCAATGCAAAATTTAGGATGTGAATCTTATGGAAATGAGAGAAAATTGCCATGTTCATGGAGATACTTTCTGATTTTTTTTTCTCTGCTGAACATTCATCTATGGAATATGGACAATGATATATATTCGTAGCTGTCACCTCCGAACATTGTGAAACATTCAGGACAGCATCCATAGTAATGGCTGTTGACTGGAAATGATGTTGAAAATGCTAATTCCGTTAGGCCTATTGGTCCTGAATCAATAATTGTTAACTTTGGCTCATCTTTAACTATAAGTGGAATATGGAGGAGCAGAGAATATGCAGCCATAGTGGATGCTCACAGCAACCGACGAAACATCCGCTTAAATCTTGAACATAGGTTACCTGTATCGAAGCGGAACCCAGTACCAATACCACTTTATCCAAGCGTCAACTGGTCAATGTACGCGACGCTTTCCAATTAGAATAGCCATCATGATGGAGGAACGCAAAAGGTTGGTAAAACGCAAGCTTTGTTGAACCACTTTACAGTTTACAGCAGAGATATCAGCACGAATTGATCGTGACAGCTACATACACAGCACTGCATTGTGGTAGAGCTTGAGGCCTCAGTTGTATAGGCTTGGTGGCGACAACAGTGTTGGTGTTATTCTTCTGGTTGTAGATGACGTCGCTGAGCAAGCTTGGTTCTGATCATTAATTGTTCCACTTGGCTCGTATTCTATCAACTTGTAGTCTAGTCTGTGTAGTCTGTGGTCTAGATGATTACTGGTGTGGAAGATTACATCATGCCGACGAAAAAGTACATCACTTAGGTCGGATGTAAATATTTCATGTACCTTAAGTCGCCACTTAGCATCAATACACTACTGCCACTACCATGCTCGATGGCGGAATGACTCATCCACCTGTGTAATGCATCACGTTATTCATAACTTAATACAACCCATTCCGCTCGGGCGCAGTACACTAAGTGAGTAACTAGGTCAAGCCTCAGGGTTATACCTCTGTTTACCCTCTGTATTATATAAAGCATGTAACTCTTGATATTAGTGCATGGAGACCAACATCTTGGAAACCCCGTGATATACAGTTCTACTAATTTACAGAAGGTGAATAGCATTGTTGGGGACGAGGAGGTGGTTGTTTGTCATGTTGGGACAAATAACCTCCGGCGCGATTGTCAGAATATGTTAAGGTCCCGCTACAGTGAGCTAATTTAGGGCCAAAATTGCGATTTGCAATGTCCTTCCTAGGTTTGACGGAAGCGTGTCTGATATGACTAAAGCGGGCCTCAACAGGTGGCTGAAGTTGGAGTGCGAAAGGGAGGGTGTTCAGTTTGAGGATCTGACGAGTTTCTGGGGTATGGCGGGATCTATTCTCGAGAGATGGTCTCCATCTCAGCCGTGAGGGAGAAACAGTGTTGGGCAGGCTGGTGAATTTCTGTGTGAACTAGATTCAGGGGCGAGGGTTTCAGGTTGCAATACGGACAGGGTTGCAAGTAGTAGTCCACGTAGTGGTAGGAAGGGCAGGGATGTTATTGGTAGTATACAGGTTACTCAGTAGGACTAAGCTTTATTTTCTCTGTGCTAATGTGCAAAGTATTAGAAACAAGTTAGACTATTTACATATTTTAGTTGAGGAACGTAGGCCGGACGTAATTGGGATTACGGAGTCGTGGCTTAATAGCGATATTTCTACAGCCGAAGTCCACCTTCCAGGGTATATTGTGTACAGGCAGGATCGGACAGAAACTCTCCGTGGTATCGGTGGCGGAGTCTTGCTGTATGTGAAGTCTAACTTGAGTAGTAGTGAGAAGGGAGATATTGGTGTTAGTTTTGTCAACTATGTTTGGTGTGAAATTCCGTCAAACTCATCAGATCTCTAACGATTGGTGTTGTCTATCGATCCCCCAACATCTCTGAGAGCAACAACACGCTTCTTTTCGATACGTTATTCAAAGTTTCTGGTAAGAATACAATCATCATGGGTGATTTCAACTATCCTGATATTTCCTGGTTTGATGGTAGTAGTAGGTAGCCATGGTTCGGACTTTTTATTGTTTCGCAAGATTGTTTCCTTTCTCAGCATGTTCATTTTCCTACGTAATATTCTAGATTTAGTTTCCAGTAGTGATCCTAATGTGGTGGATAATGTTGAGAGTATAGGTAAGCTTGGTGCAAGGGATCACGGTATTTAGGGTTTGAGGTGTCCTGTTCAGTCAATATTCCACACAGCGTCGAACTTGTTCCTAGACCGACTTGCTTTATTTGGACCGAGTACAAAGCTCAGCGAAAGCTAGTCCAGCGTTTAGTTTTGGGGGCTAAGCTGGATTTCGAGAGGCAGATTGCTTCTAATATCAAGGAAAATCTTTTTTCTCCCATGTTAGGGGGAAGTAAAAAGTTAAGGACAGCGTTGGTCCATCGTTATATTCTGATTCGGGTACCACCACCGGCTATAGTCAAAAGATGTCACGGGTTCTTAACCATTATTTTTCGTTCGTTTTCACTCAGGCGAGCGTTGACAATGTTGATGACCTCGTTGTTGGCGTGCCTCCTAATAGTATTGAAGACATGGTGTGTACGCCTGATTCGATTAATTAAAGAGAAGCTGCTGAAGCTGACAAGTAGTAAAGCTCCTGGTCCTGACGGAGTATACCCTTTCCAAAGTCTTTTGCCGACCAGTTGTCTGTTCCATTAGCTATTATTTTCAATAAAACTACGCAAGAAGGTGTCGTTCCGGATGACTGGAAGAGAGCAAATGTTTCTCCTATATTCAAGAATATGGATTGGAGACCTATTTATATTGACTTGTTATGAAGCGCATTGTTCATTTTTGGAAATGCGCTATAGGCACTGTTATTATTAAGAAAGTGAATCGGTCTCTTCCTTGTAATTACAGGCCGGTGAGGCTTACTAGAGTAGTATATTGGAGCACGTTCGAACACGTGTGTTTCACTGATCATGTGAAGGACCTGTACTACTACTGCATATACAGGCCACCTCCCTCGGCTAGAAATGGTTACAAGACTAAGGACTTTCTCGCTGAATTCGACACTTTTGTCGATTATATCAACACGCTCAATACCAAAGTTCTCATAACTGGTGACTTCAATGTGCACGTGGATACCCCGGCATCCAGGGACGTTGCACATTTTCTAACAACCTTGAGTAATGCCAGCCTTCACCAGTATGTCTCGGGGCCAACTCATAAATTTGGTCACACATTGGATTTTGTGATATCGCGTGCTGAGGACAACCTAATATCTGCGTGTACCATAGATTCCCCGCTGTCGGATCACAATGTTGTTTTGTGTAAACTACACCGAAAAATCCCTCAACCAGACAAGATCACTTCTGTCGATCTTCCAAAGTTCCAAGCGGTTCTGACAACTAGATTCGGATTCATGGCTCAGTCGTGTGGCGTTAATGTAATAACTGAATACTACATCATTTCAGTAACCTCTGTGATAGACGAGTAAAACGTCATCCCTGGTACAACCGCGACATACATCAAGCTCGTCGTGTTCGGAGAAGACTGGAGAGGAAATGGCGCAAAACCGAGCTTGAGGTACACCGTCAATTCTATGTTCAACAGCGTACCATCGTTAACAGCCTTATCGACGACGCACAGCGTACTTACCTGAGGGATGAATTATCCACTGCGGACGCTAAATCTCTCTTCAAGAAAGTGAACGAACTGCTTCACAGAAATGTGAAGTCACTCCCTGCCCACGAGAACAGTCAGGATCTATGCAATACTTTTGCAACGTTCTTTTCCGACAAAATTGAGGCAGTATACGAATGCCTAGAAGGGGATCACTTGAACATGGGTACCTCACGAACGTCAACCGAAGTAGCTGCGTATGGTGAGTCATCTCTTCAATCCTTCAAGCCGATAGACGAAAGAGACATAATAAAATACATCACCGACTCGCCACCTAAATCCTGTCTTCTGGACCCTGTACCAACCTGGTTCCTGAAGGAAAACGTGAGTACATTTGCTCCCGTACTGACAAAAATTGTCAATGAATCACTAGGCACGGGCGTTTTTCCTACCATGCTCAAACGTGCAGTTATCTCTCCTATCTTAAAGAAGCCGTCTCTGGACCAAAATGAACTGAAACATTATCGGCCAGTTTCTAACATCCCTTATCTTTCGAAGATCATTGAGAAACATGCCATTAACAACATAAACGAGTACATAAGCGCCCATAGACTAGGAGAACCACTACAATCCGCCTACAAGCCGGGCCATTCTACAGAGACTGCACTACTGAAAGTGAAGAATGATATCCTGTTGGATATGGGTCGCAAAAAAGGCGTTTTTCTTGTTCTTCTGGACCTCAGCAGCGCATTTGATACCGTCAGCCACCCCATACTACTGGAGAGACTGACTAACCTGGGCATTGGTGGAACAGTCTTCGAGTGGGTGAAGTCGTACCTGTCAGGAAGGGTCTCCAGAGTGTGTATCAATCGTGCACAATCTGAGCCACTGGTAATGAAGTATGGACTTCCGCAAGGCTCCATCGTTGGCCCCTCCGCGTTCAACATCTATACAATTCCAATTGGACATATAATTCGCGATTTCCATCTATCGTATCATATATACGCTGACGACATCCAACTCTACACGAGCTTTGAACCGCAAGATCCAGCTTCCATAACCCTCGCCCTCTCTCAGCTTTCTTTGTGTATCGAATCAATCAAAACATGGATGACTAAAAATATGCTCAAACTCAATGATGACCAAACCGAGTTCGCTGTACTCGCTTCGCCCCACCACAGTCGTCTTCTGCCCCCTATATGTTAATCGCTGAGTGGCAAAGTTATCTACCCTTCAGATCATGTAAGGAACCTCGGAGTTGTATTCGATTCTCAGTTATCGATGTCCCAACACGTCAAATCCCTCTGTACCGGTCTGAACCTTCAACTTCGAAACATTTCTCAACTCCGGCGATTCTTGGACTTTGACTCTGCTCACCACATCGTACGCGCCCTAATTCTTTCAAAACTGGACTATGGGAATGGGTTCCTTCTTGGGCTAACCTGCTCCGATTGCCAACGATTGCAGAGAATCCAGAATTAGACGGCCAGGTTAATCTGTCAAGCTCCAAAGCACGATCATGCTACCCCACTACTACACAAATTGCATTGGCTATTCGTCGACAGGCGAATCACTTTCAAGGTACTGTGCTTCGTATACAGATGTGTCCATCATGCCGCTCCAGAATACCTGTCGACATGTATATCGCTCTCCAACCCTACCCGACCTGGCCTCCGATCTGCAATGGACCCTAGCCTTACTGACCACAACACCACTCATATTCCCAAGTCCGTCGAGAAGAGGTCATTCTACCTCAGTGCTCGTCAACTTTGGGACTCAATTCCAGCTGAAATGAGAGCGTCTCCAACCTTGAAGATTTTTGAGGGAAAAATCGAAACATTACTGTATTAATATCCGGCCTAATAACTCTCTAACGCTTTATCCAATTGTTTTCAAACTCAGTACACATGTTTGCCTCAGTCAAATCTAGAATAGTTTCAAAGGTAGGCATTGCAGCATATGTCAAATTATTGTAGTTTCATGTGCAATTTCCCATGCTTTGTCGGATTTGAATGAAACTTGTTTTATCTGTGTCCGTTTAGGGAAAATCTGTAACATGACGCCTGGCCTTCAGTCACTTAACTCCCCTTCTCCCCTCTTCAGGTGCAACCACTGGCGGATTTCAGTTGGGTGGCACAGCACCCTCAGCCACACAGCCCAAGACCACAGCAGCGACGGTGGCCCCATCTGGTTTCTCCCTAGGAGGGGGCCTGGGTGGGGCGGCGCCAGTGGCAACCCCAGCTACAGGTGGATTGACCCTGGGGGGAGCAAAGCCTGCCGGTCTGGGGCTCTCATTCCCCGCTGCTACTACGCAGGCCACTTCCAGTGCAGGTCAGTGTGAAATAGTCAACTTGGTACACATGTTCACCCTAGTAAAATTGTGGGTGTGTTCGGAAGTAGGCATTGTGTTATGACTGCAGTTCTCTATTTTGCAGGTTTTATAAGCGAAAAAATACCCAGTGCAGGTCAGTGTAAATCATGTTCAGCTCACCCTAATTATGTGGCTGGGTGTATTAAGGATACAGAAGGCATGTTCAGCGATTCAGGGGGAAAGGTTATATATATGGGTCATTGGCAAAATGGTAATATGTAGGGTCATGTGAGGGAAATACTCCTTCCCCCACATGTTGAAATTATCAATCATGAGTCCGTGTTGTAAGGTGCCTAAAGGCCCGGTCACATTATAACAATTTTTTTATCGGATTGCTACACGATTTCTTGATTTTCGGATGACTACCAAGGAATGCGGTAATGAGGTTCATACAGGCTGATACAACATCTAAATACCTTTCCTCAGCCTGAAGGCCC
>JAUOBX010404220.1:0-10621 GCA_032360705.1 Eupentacta quinquesemita
GGTCTCCGCGGTTCCCCTTCGACCTTCGACACAGATCATTAGCATACGTGTGGAATGCAACCCTGAACTGGCTTATTGTCAAAGAAATGTACTTTTTCCATGATTCATTTATATATAGTAGGACTACCGTAATCCTCTCGCAGTTTGTCGTTCCTGGAACGACTGTGACGCGTATCAGGCTCTCATAAAAAATCTCCGGTTTTTGCGCGAGACACATTGTGGATGACACTTTAAATCAGACTGTATTGAATTCGTCAAAAACTATTATATAGTGTTCATAGTCTTGATAGCTCAAATCCCGAGGCATCACACAAATAAAAGTAACAATCGGCAACGATCACGCGAATCCTGAGATCAGCTTTGGAAGCAGAGCACGATTCAGCAGAATGAGCACATGGTTCCGAGAGCGAATTGCAATCTGAGATATTGATGAGAACGAGAAGCGTGCCACCTCGGGACTTGACTTTTCTTTCTGCTTTCAAAACTGTTTTGAGCCTTGACATTTGTTGGATCTCAATACAGAAAGACATTCGTCACTAGCTCGAATATTGTTACCATGGTTTTGGAAGTACCAGTTACATCTGAGAGAGCATAGTACGCTGTGAACAGCGCCTATCTGGGGAGGGGGCAGTAACCTTTCCTGTTCCAATCTATTCTGCTGAGCGCCCAGCGAGAGGCCAACAGGTACATTTTCAAAGTCTTCGGTATTCGACCGCCGGTCTCCCGGGTGGAAGGCTGACGGTCTATCAACTGTGGCAACCATTTGGTCATATATTGTGTGTTTCTATTCCATTTGAGTTCACGTTGCCACTCATTGAGATTGATAAGATATGTGTAACAGTCATTTCTATGACTCCAGGCAGTCTGTGACTAACAAAATAGGTTGAACGATAAATCATCAACATCTCCAGTATTTCTGCCTAGTTGGTAAATGGTATTGATTTGATGCCAAAACAGTGTTAAATTCTCACTGTGACGGAAGCTATTTTTATTTTTTGTATTCGCACATTGATTCATTAGCATGATTACTCATTACTATATATTAGGTATGTTGATATTCCTGTCAAACAGTGATACTTGTGTTGACAGGGTTGTTTTCTTCTATTTAACAACAGTATTTCTAGTGTCCTGCATGAAAAACAAAAGAGTTATTCACAGATAGCGTTGAATATCTCATCGACAGCTGTTGCTGGGCCAAATGGTCAACACAGTCTG
Source organism: Eupentacta quinquesemita (assembly GCA_032360705.1). Classification (NCBI taxonomy): domain Eukaryota; kingdom Metazoa; phylum Echinodermata; class Holothuroidea; order Dendrochirotida; family Sclerodactylidae; genus Eupentacta; species Eupentacta quinquesemita. The sequence continues at coordinate 1,216 of JAUOBX010404220.1, forward strand.
CTCTTCAAACGGAATCACTGTAAACGCTATGCTACATCACCACAGTAACAATTACATACATCGCAATTGTGAAACCGATACACAGTAACTACGGCAATATAATCGCCAAATAATTGAGAGCTATCACACAAGTAAGTTCCCCTAATAAACTAGAAATATGCAAACGACGGCACCCTTGGAATGGGTCCGAATGACTTTTGACCAATAAGAATGCAGAGAACCCATAGGGGTATTCACGCATGTGTGGTGAATATATTCTGAGCTCACAATGCATGATCACTATAGCAACCATTGGTGACCATGCTATAATATTAGGGATATCTCTGCATGGTAACTATGGAAGCCTATTAACCCAACAATGGACTTGTTGTCGAATACGATTAGTCTCAAATAACTTTTCACCGATCAAAATGCAGGAAAATGAGAAAAATATTTACACTTCACCATGCATGTTGTCAAGTTTGGAGTCAGTCGATCATTGCAATCTTTGCAGATTGTGGAAAATGCCTCGAAAATTGCAACAATCACAATACGACCAAGAATATTGAATTTCCCCTACAATGTCACATATAAGAAGAATCCGCCCAGTGTTGTTGTGTACGCGATACGGTGGAACCCTATAGGGACTACTTCGTGACTTTTTCACTTTTTGGGTATAGTGGGGATCAGTTGAGCATGGCAATCCTTTGATATTGTGGAATTTGCTGGAAACTCATACCCTATTGGAAAAAATCCCCTCAAAATTTCACATTTTTCGAAATGTGAAACTGTAATTTGTGGCTTTTTATCTTGTTGCAAGGTTTAAATTCCTTGAAGCAATTGAATTGTCAAATATCGTGAAAATCAGCCAACATCACAATTCTTGCCTAAAAATCAGAATGAGGTTTAATCTGTATTTGGTGAATTTTCATCTCGCTGCAAAGTTTAAAGTAATTTGAGTAGTTTGAATCTGGAATATCATCAGAAATGACGAACAATTTGCCAGGATAACAATTTGCTCCCAAATCAGGAAATTCCCCTGCAAATCTCGCATTTTTCTTTCAACTATAATTAGTGTATTTTCAGTGTTTTGCAAAGTTTGGAGTCATTCGAGCTTTGCGATTCTTGATTAACATGGAAGATAGTGAAAAATTTGCCTAAAATCAGGGAGTTACCCTTCAAATATTGCATTTAACAACAAAAATTGCCTAAATTATGAGGAAACATGTATTTATTAACTATTCACCCCTGTGAGTTTGGGCATTCCAAACTCTAGATATTTGAGAAAAACAACCAAAAATCCAGCGGACACATGAACGCACACACACATACAGACGGAAAACCTTTTTGCGCGTAGCTCGTAACTGGACACCTCGTTATACTCCACCATAGAGTATCTCTCAATGCAGGAAATTCCCCCAATGGAAGTGTTACCGTAGCAACAATTGCTATGGCGACCAGCACTAGTGAATATTTGGGAGATGGCAAACTGTATACAATATCTCACCCGGCCCTTCAGGACTGAGGAGATAACGAGCATCTCACAATAGGAGACCCATAGGAGACCCAGTCATACAGGTCCCTCTGTTGTTAGTATCTTTCTCAAGTAGGGGTAGCTCCCAGTTGAGGACTGGTCTACACTTGAACTACACTATATTGAATGACCCATCCTAATAACATTCGTGACGGTTACTGTATTCTTTAAAATGGGCGAACATTACTAATTCTTCACAGTGCCAAAAAACTACTTGTACTGGTATAAAGTTCCAGCGTAAATATCCAATGAACAGGGCTGGAACCACAAATCAGACGCCTCGAGATTGTCCAGCACCTAAGCCAATGATAATGCATCCTATCTGCTCACCCCTGCTATCCTCTTGTCACCAAGGGCATTGGGATACCTATTTCAAAGTAGATTAGTTGGTGATTACCGTAAATACATGAAGGTAATGGCTGCAGATGAGGGATAAATGACAACAAGCGGTCGAGGATTTCACGGGGAATAGCATGGGAGGTCATTACTTTTTGGATTTTTGGATTACTTTTCAAGGATTTGTATATGGAACATCGTAGATTGTTATGAAGGTTATATTTTTATATCTTTATTTTTAGCTTCTTCGAAGTATTTTAACATGAACACTCACCTCGTCATAGCCCGTATTATTCAAATAACGCGTATAACACGTTCGATCCCGACTTTCACCTCAAAGGAAATACATACAATCCCGTACATATATGATACATCAATCATACATTTTCCACTTCACTAAGAGACTGCTGACATTCAGAGTTGGTTAGTTCGTAGCTTGCGATATATTTTCGACACCGTTAGTTCGCTAGGTTAGTGATTACTAGGTTTCCAAAATAGTTACCTAAAATGCACATCATAGTTAAGCGGCTGTACTCATTAATAACATCGCTAGCAAATCGAGATATATATATAAGTCCTCCAACACTGCGGCCCCGTCCTCGGAAGTAGCGGTCTCGACTAGAACACTCACACTGCATGGTTTGGACACGTCGCCCATTTTTAGAAATTATTTGGGACAATATGCAACGCGCTACAAACAATTGTCAATATATCAATCTCCCATAGTCCACCTTATAAATCCCTTGCAGCGGTCAATTGTGCAATTTCATTCTTCATTACACCTATACAATAATTCATGACAAACCTATGACATTCATTGCTATCCCCAATTGAACCGTTGACTGAGGGCTGTCAATAATTTTATCTTCAATGCTTCGTATATCAGTCCGGTGCCAGTGACCACCTATCCTGAGGAGAGTTCATCACCGGTCCAATCTACTTGGAATAAACTTTACCATGCTCGAGACGACGAGAAGGTGACACGAATGAACAGTGAGGATAAATGATAATCGATTCAAATTCTGTGGAGCTCGAGAGCTCGATATGACGTTTTAGCTTTGATGTATCTCATATATCAACGCACTTACCTTATGTGTATTCATTGTCGGCTCATTCTCAGATTTATCCTCTTTGTTTCACGAGCCACCATTAGCAAGATATCTCAATTTCATCCATATTGCCTCACCTCGGCCTCAGCCTCCTAACTGAAGCTGCGACGTGAAATACACCACCAAGCCTCAAGAGGAGCAAGGATATAATTGATGGAATGATTATCCTTCGTTGCTAACAGGGTGCTCGAAGAGGAACCGAAAGGCCGTCGGGACTAAAGCGTGGAAAGAAGACAAACACCCTATTGGTTAATGTTTTGTATCAGTCTACCATTTCTACCAAAATGGGAAAATACCGGCGGTACTGGGGAGTGGGGACAGGTTGGGATTAGATTAACCCCTGTCTGGATATAGTCTCATCATCGAAAAAGAAGAAGATCGGTTGGGACCGGCGCACATCCACGAGCGATATAATCCTTAAAACGAACATTATCTGATCCTGGTCATATGGTTCGGATCAAACACGTCACATTTACGGATCTGTCACTGACTCGGTAATCGACATTAAGTAGCAATTTGATGTCAGTTCGTCTCTATGGATCTCATTCTTCCCATGGTTCTGTTTTGTATATATTTATACTAGATATAGAATATCCCCAGTGATCTAAACAAATTGAATGAAATAGTCATGGGCACTAAGTAAGTTTACCGAGCATATTACGTTCTACTATGTACCAACACATATGTCGGTTTTATTACCGTCTTTTCCTGTGTATATTCTGTCACTTCCTGGACTCTGCAATTGACAGAGGACGTGTCGACGTGTTGATGACAGACTACATGCAATGAGAAAATCATTATTACATAATATCTTCTCCAGATGAGAAAGTCAAATACTGAGCATTCTGGACTTAGTGGTTCCACACGACTTTCAGTTCACAACAGTCAACGAAAAATACGTCCTTGCTTGAGCTTCAGTATACTGTCATCCTATAACCTTAGCTTCATGAAATAACACCAGGCCTACGATACAGTCGGTCACCTTAAGACATCTTGACCGCGCATAATATATCGTACCTGGAAAAACGAGGGAAGGCACATACGTTGCAGCAGAAATGAGATGTTTCTCTGTGTAACCTTGTCAGCAACGTGACACATGTACGTTTCGGATGATGGAATGAAATTCTACCAAGTGTAGTGAATGTACCATATATGGTAACTATTCCCTTCATGGATCGATGAAGCAATGCAAAGGCGACCTCACCTCACTATCCTTGTTATACCACGAGGAAAATGGTGTCCAGACAGTGTCTGCGCATGTCAGGAAACTGTATAGAAGTCGTTTTGTTACAATGATTACCGTATGTATTTCATCTGTTTTCATTGTTTTTCAGACACATACTACATTTGAGATCACTATAACTTCTCTACCATTATCTCAGTTGTCAACTTGTAATCCTGGAATATTATGAAAATGGGGAGGGGGGAAACCTGTTATTCGTGTCTTTCTACCACATTGCTAAGTTTGAAAATAATCAAGACTTCATTCAAAATTTCAGGCCAAATTCAAAATTTCCCCTAAAATTTGTGAATTCCCTTCCCAATTCTGCATTTTCCGGAATTTTTGCTACGAATAAGTAGAAGTGGACTATATGACATTCATTGTTATCCCCTATAGAACAGGTGACCGCAGGCTATCCTCAATGCTTCGTACGTCAGCTCAAAGGCAGTAATCACCACAATTCCGAGGAAATGTAGTCACCACGCAGTCCAATCCACTTGAAATAAACTTTCACATGATCGGATCAACGAGAAGGTGACATGGATGAGCAGTGCCCAACGTTTAGGTATGAGTTAGGAAGAGAAAAATAAGGTAACAGTTTTCCCAGTAAACTACGTCGGTTCCTTTGCTAGTTCAGTTTCGGTGAAAACTATATATTCAGTTTGTATCTGGCGTTTTTAATTGATGTTACTATTTTCACCCTAACGGATGGAAGTTATTTGTAGTTCAGTGTGCCATATGATCAGCGTGCATTTTGTACGATGACTGATAATGAAGATGCAATTCGGGAATCGAGAGCTTCACCAAATAAATTCCACCAAATGCAGCCCTAGAACCTTCTGAGCAACCCCGCGGCAGCTTACAGAACTGTTTCCTGCGGGAGCTTTCGCTCAATGAAGGTTAATTAAAGACAGCACTAATTCAATGCTGAAAATAGGATAATGAAATTACCAAGTCAAAATAGATTTATTCATTTAGAACAGTTATATAGTTATCAGTGTTGTTCACTCATGACGTAAGACTGTATATGTCTCAGAGTGAACATTTCGGCTGGATACGTTCTCGTTCAATGTTGAGCAGTCGTCTTTTCACAAGTTCGACAAGGAACTACTGAACGTTGTTGTGTATTGGCTAATTTCAAAATATATACTGACTGTGCTTATTCGATAGACCTCGCGAATTCATCACAAGGAGAACGCGAGAACCACTGTTAATATTCATGCGGATGTGATGCAGCGATACAACAAACCGCGGAAGAGTGGTCGATCGCTATCAGTGGCGCTTGGTAGTGCAATTGGTTCAGTTTATTCCGATCTCCACATTCACTATCGTGCGTTTTTCTCCAGGGGTAGCTGTACTCACAGTGATGACAGTGACGGGGTCTTAGTGTCCAGGCTCTGCTGTGGCGCAGTGGACTTGTAATATTGGGGCTGTCGTCGGTTAGTTGCAATGAGTCTCGTCGGTCGGCTGTACGCAGTTACCGTGGTTGAACTGAGAAAGTGGATAGATCCTGGGATTAAACGGTCGTCCGCCGGATGGAGACGTAAAATGGCGGTCCCGGGAGCAGGTTGGGATTGGTACTGTACAGCCCTCCGGCTCGAGCACTAGTCGAAAAGAGGAGCCGGTGCTCCATTACGCTCAACACGACCTAGGTTCCTCGATGACCCTTCAAGGGTTTCCTGAACCTGTAGCAATCAAATCAAATCAAAACGATTCAAATCAATCAAACCGGATTTACGTGAAGCAAGAATAAGACAAGTGTACTAATACGCTATATTTGATTCGAAGAAGTATAGCATTTCCTTCGGACAACGATTAGTCCTTGTTAAACTACGATTTCCATAACGGCATTGCATCCGCATGGATGACATTTTGGCAACATATTAACAATCCAAACTGCAGAACATATTACCATACAGTATGGGGGAACATTATACATTCATGCAGGCATCCGTGACGAGTTTATCGAAATAATTTCACAGCGCCACTAATACAATCAATTTGACGTGAGGTCGCGAAGTCTTATTTTGGATATAGGCAATCTACCTCATTTGCCAAATCGCTCGCAAACACTCCCCAGGTTATTTCCCTCTCTTCAGAGCCAAGAAAAGGGTTGTCACATATATTAGGATCAGCATCTTACACAGTTTGATGCAGTACATACTCACATACATAGTGAGTGGTTGTGATGTACAGAAACTAGCCTAGCATGTTACTTGACAGAAAGCAGTAGGCTAGGTACCGTATAGGCTAGTTCAAAAAGTGGATGTGATTCTGATCGGAGACATCACGTTCTCGTTGGTTAGTCTTGACTTTTTGTTTAAACTGGGATCCTATTCAATGCTGACATTCTGGAAGAATTCAATTTTTCTTGATCGGTACATCAGATATCCAGACCATGGATATGCCAGTCGCGATAGTTTGAAGAGTGTTATACAACAAAAGTTCTTAGGCTAGTGTGCTGACGGCTGTGATAAATACATAATAATAAACGAATAGCCAAGAGTCCAACTAAATTCTTCCGACAATATGTGCTTCCTATTTTCGACGACGTTCGGATGCAGTTTAAATTTTCTGATCCATATCAGGTCCTAGTACGAATAACGAAGCATTCGCTAGATTTTCCGCCTATGAGCTCATTGCATAAAATTGAAACGACCATCTCCTGTCGTATGACGAACGCATCGTGTCGAATGATGTTATTCCAACTTTCTCTATCCATGGTACCTAGACGGAAACTGTCCGATCATCCTTTAATCAATTCCACTGTAAATACACTTACTCATGAAGGTCATTTGACCAATCACGAACTACTTTGAAAACCAATTCTTAACATCAGTAACTGTCCAAATGAGCGGACGAAATTAGCCTTGACATTTTTGACGTATGTAAAACTAATAAACAGAATGCGCCACAGAAGCGGGTAACCATGGAATAGTTGAATAATTCCATCCAATCGATCAATATGATAAATAGTCAAGACTGAAAGGTCACTATTTGATGATATAACAGATGCCACAATTATGTTTATTCCTTCGAACATATGAAACTGCTCTATTTATAACATCTCCATGTATAATACGTATAACGTCTTTATGTATAAGGTATTTATGAAAATATTAATACAGCATTTGTATATAGCGCTCAAAACAATGCCTATGGGCGCTGAGGAGGACATCCTAAATCACTGACATGTGAATTCGGTGGAGAGAACCACAAAGACGGTCCAGCACAGGAGAACATTCGCTTCCTGTAAGTTTTTGTTCTCCGCTTGGACATGGAGTAGAGATGGTGTGTGGATGACCGCAATGTGTTAGAAGTCTGGTAAGGGGGAAACGTCAACGAGATTACTTGGAGCAGTGCCAGTGAAAACATTAGCCAAAACTAGTGGAAGAAAGACGAGCCTGGATAGGGAGGATGCCAGTGGAAATTTGTTAGCACGGATGTGATATGTTGCCTAGGTTGAGAGCGTGTTACAATCCTGACAGCAGCATTTTCAAATTATGTATGTGCTGAGGCTTTGAGTGGTCAGAAAAAAGAAAGAAAGCAAGCTATTACAGAGATCAAGACGGGAGGTAACTAAAGCTTGTGCGACCTTTTTCTATGTGTTCTGGTCCCTAAATTACCAAGGTATACACAGCAAGGGACCGAGTACAGAACCTTGTGAAACACCATACGTCTGGCTTGGCTGTGTGGAATTTATTGAAGGTCGTCAATTACCACAGTCCTGAACCTGCCCGATAAGTTAGATTGCATCCACTGCAGTACAATGTCACACACCGCATATCGACGTCTTAAACGCTCTAGTGAGATGCTATGATCGATAGTATCGAAGGCTACACTCATATTCGAGATAATTAGGACCACTTCGTGGTATTCATTGCATTATTCAAACATTTAGGTTCCACCTGCTTGCTTTTCAAAAAGTATCTTATTGTATCAACAGTTCTGTACAGGTCCCAGACTATGCTCCTGTGGGACAGGAATATCTGACGTCCTCCGATTATTAAGGCTATATAGAGCCCACGGATGAGTGAGTCCTGAATAACAATAGTACACGTACTTTCTCCCCAACATTCCCTTTACAGCGATTCGATCTGTCCATCTGAGAAGTCTGTGAACCATTTTGAGATACTCAGCACTCTCGCTTCCAATGACAACTGAGAAGTTGCTCGCGTTGAAGCATGCATGCATGCATGAGACGTATACAGAGACTATCGCTATGGTTCGTCGAAAATGTACTAATTTGATTTCATGTTACCACTTGGAATTTTTGTTACCACTTGAAATGCAAATGATGGTATTCAATATTTATGAACATGTTTTCTGATCAACTCAAGACAGTCTCCGCCCAACCAAAACAAAAATTAAGAAGAAATATTCGACATGTTGAGTACTTGTGTGATACATCTGCTGAGTTGGTGAATAGAACGAACGAAAAAGAGTGCTGATCAGACACATAGAGATCACGAAGTATGATGATACAGATTTTCAGACGATGAAAGACAATCGAATACCGAAACAATACCTCATTGCTGAAACGAAAGTTACTTTAATCGTTAATGATTGTTTCGCATGCGTACTTGAAAAAACCCTTATAGGCCTTAATATATAATATGTAGTTCCTCTGTTTATAACAAATGTGTAAGCAAAGTTTTCTGTATATTCATCTATGATCGTCTTCTGTGTTTGCGATAGACCTATCTCAGGGAGTCAGTATCTACTAATAGGAATCCGTGCAGGCCCCATGTACTTCAACAGAGGTTATTCATACACGATAAGGTAACGCCTTTTTACGTATTCGCGAAACCCTCCAAGTTGTCGGGCTGGTCGCCTAACTAGTTGTCGTGCGTCAATGTTAGTTTCTGGCGCCGGGTTCCTTGATTCTTCCACATTAGCGGTCGTTACAAATTATTCCGTATATATGTGCCGCATGAGGTGCTATAGGTCTATATTCGAATGGTTATACCTGAGGCACACTGTGGCTGGAACCTCATATCATACACTTCAAATTCGTCCAATTCGGAAATATATACTTATATATACTTTTCTAGTCCTGACCATGGTCACGTACTGTCGTGTCATATTTATATCTATTCCAAGTACAGAAAGACATTCGTCACTACCTCGAATATTGCCCCCATGGTTCTGGGAGTACCAATTTCATCTGAGATTGTTCTTCCCTCGGCATATGAATTAGGTTGTATACTAGAGCCAGAATTTGCC
>JAUOBX010404331.1:0-10621 GCA_032360705.1 Eupentacta quinquesemita
CAGGTACGCACTCCGATAATCACGGAGAGTATGTGGCAGCAGTATATATATCAGCGCCGGTTGTACTCAGGTTCCTCCCGGGTCCCCATTTTACTGATGGGTTTACAGGAGGAGCGCTACAGATTAAACGTCCGAGCCGGGACTCGAACCCACAACCTTCAGCATGCGAGGCGAGTGGACTAACCACTACACCTCGGACACTCCCCGCATCGACCCCAGGAATGACTGGGGTAGCCAAAGGATGTTATCCAACAAAACCTCCTTATTGTAAAAGCGGGTATTCAATTTCAATTTCCATTGATTCTTCATTATCGTTTCATTGACACGATCTATAATCTAGGCATACCATGCTATTTTCGACGAAACACTTGAATGAAAGCTTTAGTGTTTGCCTGGGGCAAACTTATGGATTCAATGAAATTGCGAAATTGTGGTGAGCGAATCCATTATCCTTCCTTGGTAAATATTGAACTAGATATTAGGCTCCATCACTGTTTATGAAGACATCACTTGAGGAATTAGCTGGCGATGCTACATCACGCTTACGGAACAAGTAATAGGTATAGGGCAATATACATCACACAGTACATTGATCGTTAGCATTACGCTAATAGAAACCATACGAGTAGGCCTATATGCATTTAAATATTTGAAGAGTAACTAAAACTTCATTCAGTGGGTTCGGGAGAGGTCACTGATTCGTAAGACAAAATTACAATTATCGCCTATCTTTTCCGATGTCACATACTCAGGCTGCAAGGACCACAACTGGCATGTATTTTTTCAGGGAATTACTATTCAATCGAAGGGTGTGATGACAGCATCCTCGTAGATGGCACGTATCCTGGTTTAACCACTACCTCATTATTTATGATAATTTACATCTACGTACACAAGTTGTTGGAAACTCACAGGGGTTTCGAAGTTTGTTAGAAAGATGGTCTCTAGTTGTCATCAGGGCTGGAGTACTCGAGTCTGGACTCGGACTCCAAGTCCGTACTCAAGTCCACATATGTCCGGACTCGTAACTCGCGCTCATCGAACTCGGACGCGCCCAGTCAACGAACAATGACTCGTAACTCGGACTAAATTATCCGGACTCGTGACCCAAGCATTTTCAGCATGAGTCCGTGAATGAGTCCTCCGGTTTTTACCTTCATTTTTTCCATATTCAGAGAAATCAGAACAATATGAATTCTAAATTTCCTTCACTTTGCCACGCCGAGGCCGAGATTTCCTGAGAAATATCAGTAGGCCTATTGTATTGAACCCATAAGTCAGTTCACTCGCATGAGCCTAGGATGGAAAACCCAAGTTTACGCTTCTACATACATTCCTGTTACAGCGATTCTACATGCCCAATTCATTTGTACGTTCGATATATGGTTGGGGCATTCATGATCAAAAGAGCAAAAATACCTCAAATCGAACAATGCATCAATTGTGTTTGGTGTTATCATCGTTGGACCCTCCTGATAGCGCCTTACCACTGAAACGATTCACAGATATCAACCTGATCACGGGAACCGGCACGCACTACGACAATTTGAAGAGAAAGTGACAGCAGCTAATAGCCTACAGCTAGTACAGCGCCAGCTGTACTAGCGTTCCTCACATGTACTGATTCCCACCGGGGTGGAGTGAGGCGATTGAGAATGTAATGAAGTGTCTGGCCCAATGACACTGTGGCGAATTATCCGGACCGTTACTGCTAGGCTACAGGTCATTCAATGTGGAAAAATTACTTATTGACCCATCATGGACTCGGACTCATGCAGTGGGACTCGGACTTGAACACGGAACCACATCCGGGCGCTGGACTCGGACTCACAGCTCTGAACTCGGACTCGCCCAAGTGGACTCACTACATCACTGGTTATAATTCCAGCACGTTAGTGGCCCTTCCTGTCGATACGGTGAGGAGTTTGAATAGTTTACCTGCTAAATCCTTCCGCGACGATCATTTCTCCGTGACACACAAAGAGGTTGCGACCCTAAATTTGCTGTTCGAGGGTTGGACACTATTTCAACTATAAGTTGTTGGGTACATGGAGGTTCCATGATGCTGCACAGACACTTCGTCAGTTAATATGTGTATGTTTGTGTATACAAAGTTTTCACACGCTCCCGATAAGACAAACTTAAATAGTGTAAATGGAATCCCGAATATTCCATTGCTGTCATGAGACTGTCACTTGTTATCAAGGTCTTCGGTACGGACATTAGCGCTATACGAATACTGGATAATAAGTTATCATTCACCCAGTCCAAACTATAACGTTCTTATTATTGAAAATCCATCCAACTGTGGCCTTTCCTGGGCAACGATATATCAGGTTACATGTACACCTTAGGTTCCCCTGCCTGGAATATGTCGCGTGCCCCTGCTCGGTATTGTGTTCGGCATAATATGGGCCTAATTCACTGGTCCCCAAACTTCTGAAATAAGTCTGGTTAATGCTTGTATCAAATGTAAAGTGTATAGTGTGTGTCGGCGAGTGACTATATGATTTACTATAGAATATGCATGTACAACTATACACTGTGGAGGTTTTGCTATATTTAAATTAAATACAGACAACAAATTTTGTGTATATCAACCTAATCCTATGTATAGCAACTGCTGTGGGGCTGAATATATTTATTAGACATCGGGTTCATATGGCAATGTTTGTCCTGTTTTGTCTCATTTCAGCCTATGCTACACGCCGCGCGATACTTCACGTTCGTTCAAGGTCATACCCGGATAACGCTATTTCACAGGGCACAAATCCCCGGGAATTTTACACACAATCGCAAAGTCCGATGAAACGGTTCAACCTATCCCAATGAAATATATATCACTAGAAAGCTCACAAAATTGCGCACCTGATACCGTTTGCCTCAATGAAATAGATCGACGTTTGAAGAAGAGAGGACGCTATGAACTTTCATTTTCGCTGAAAATCGACACATTTTGAGGAAATCTTATTGAGAAAATACCAATATGATTCTTCCTAAATCCCCTAGTCCGACGTGGAAACATGTATTAAGTCTATTTTTTCAACGAAATTGAGAACTTATATGTATAAAGATATAAAATCCGGGCGCCCCAGTTACGAACTATGAATAAAATTCATTGAAAACCACACGAAAGGCGTCAGCAGCCCAAGCAATGTCATACATCGACATGGAGGCAAATGAGACAACGGTTCCATATGGACTCGGTCTCGAACTCAGACTCGGATCGGCGGGACTCGACTCTATCACTGTCCAGTCCGTCTCTCCTCTACAAACAGTTTTCCAGGAGGGAGAGATGTGCTGCATTTATTTTATTCTCCACATGTATATTAAGAGGATAGGACTATATATATCACTATTCACATGCAATGCACCTGCACCCGCTCCTCACGACTGTGTCAACTCTGATATTGTTTAGATTTGGATGGATTAGTATTACCAGTGATGGAGGACTCGGTCTCGAGACCGTGCCGATTTTAACGGACTCGGTCTCGGATGCTAGGGTCTCGGTCACGGACTCGGCCTGAAGAACTACGGTCCGAGTTCTTGTCCGAGTCCTTCACTGATATTTTGCAAGCGAATATCTTCAATTGGTTATTCCACTCATAAGAACACAAAAGCATTGTATTGAGCATGCTGACAGTGACAACACTAAGATAACAGGAATGATGCATCCAACACTTTGACACAGCCTACTTGTGTGTTTGTATAGCTCAAGCCACACACGTCAGCATAATCTAATAGTGTACATTTTGGCTAGTATGCTGAGTTTTTATAAGGACTCAGGGACTCGACTCCGGACCCGGACACAAGGACTCGGACTTGGAGCAGAGGACTCGGTCTCGAGCTTGGATGCTAGGGACTCGGTCTCGGACTCAGATTGGCTGGACTTGACTCAATCACTGACTATTACATCTTGAAAAAGTGTTGCCGATTGGCTCAAGAGAAATAAAAAATAAAAAATAAAAAAGGACCTACTCGTCAATTTTTTTGGAAACCAGTGATGAGAATCAAGTTATTTTTTTTGAATGGCCTTATCCATGGTTTTTAGTTTTGGAGGAATCCTCTTTACTGTAGTTGATGTAGCCTTAAACTCCATGAACTTTGCAATTGTACTACAGTTTATTCAAGTGCAAAGCTGTTCTTGACAGTAGCTTTCAATTGCTGTGAGCCTGCGTGTCTACAACCGTTGACATGCTTCTCAAATGGATGGTTCCTAAGACACCTAGGAAATTACTTTCTGAGGCCACTTGTGTGTTTATAGGAAGAGCCTAAAGAGACCCTCTGGCTCTGTAGAGTGCTACAGAAATCTTTAGCTGAATACAGGAACATCACAAAGCTTGGAAATGTCAGAAGGCCTGTAAACACTTCAAATTCCATTTAGTTCTGCATTCAATGATCATCATGTACACAAATGGTATGCTCACTCTGCCAAATGGCTTTTATTACCCTGTGTTATGACTTTGAATAGGAAACTATTCTGCACAGATTTAGGCTCTCTTGGACGCTTCTTTCTGGAGAATCTCTTTTGTTGTTGAATTCCTTCTTAACTGCTAATTCCTCGCCTAGATAGTAGATACCAAGGGGTTTTACCCATTTCTTGATTCTAATCTGGTAGAGGCCGAAAAGCATTTTGGTATGTGCCACTGGGCTAGAAACTTCTGTCCCTATTGCCCCAGTCAGGTAGTCATTTTGGATTTTCGAGGATCTGAACACAGAACACATTACTGTACCTTGCTCCAAGTTATGAGGGTAGCAAGGTCGATGCTCTGTAAGAGAGTAACCTGTCAGACAAGAGAGAAACTGACCTGAATGACAATCAGAACTAAGACAGATGAACTAAAGCAGTAGTGCATTCAATGCACATGGACAAATAATGAATAAATAAGCCTAACAATTATACTGAAACACATCCCTAAAATGTTTGAATATATAACGACCACATAGTCTCCAGACAGCCGTTCTCACATTATGTTACCTTTTTTTGCTCTGATTATTAATTGTCCAGGTAGCAGTGATACTATAAATGGAGCAACATATAATTAAGGTATTCACAAGTTCCCGTGCCCATGAAGGAGGTCCATTCGAACCATGCAAACCTCATGAATCTTCACCTGTAAATTGTAAGTTTTTAAAATGTTAACTTGCAAGTTGCAACTGATGTTGAAACCAACTGAGACTAATTCAATCAACATAGTGATGTAACACTCCAATCTATTAGCACTTCCCAACTAATCAATTCCTACAGAGGACATTTTGGACATCATCTCCCAAGGCCTGAATCCCTGCAATCAATGACCCCAACATGAGGTTGTTTAATTGCCTTCTCTCAGTATTGACCTTTCTCAACACTGGGGGAATATAAAACCCGGTAGAAAATTGCTCCCATGGATGTATCCTATTCTATCAAGAGAGAGGGGGTATGGGGACCGTATTCCAATCAATATGGTCTATTTACAGTCCAGGGAGAGTTACAGTACCAGTTTAGTCACTTTGGTCAGTCAATAGTAAATCTCCAAGGATTGTATCGTAACTTGGTGGCCGAGGAAAAGTACTGCCGCAGTGATTTTGCATCGTCCCACACTAGCCATTTCGTCTGGATTCTGTCCGGGTAGTACACCATGACAGAATTTGAAGAGTAGTGTTGCCACCTGGTTCAACTGAAATCAGAATCTACAGCTCTTGGTTATCAGGGAGAGCTTTTATCACATTTATGTTATATTTCTGCTAACATTTCAAAGAAATGGTCACATCCTTTATATGGATATCTTTCAATACTTGTGATTGCTAAAAAAAAAACAAGTGGGCAGTGGAGAACACAATTTGGTGCTAGAAACTCACCCCCCAATATGTGCCTAAACATAACTATATAAGGTGTAGGGGTGCTACATGTAGCTGAACACCCAAAGATGACCTTGGTAATAATATTTTCATCCTATACAGCACCCGCTAGGATTGTCCATTCCAGGGAAAAGATAATAATTGCTGTTAATTAATTCAATATGGAGGCTACTGTTCAATTTCCTAATCTTGCAATATGTCGTAAATTGTAATCTCCCGCAATGATTTGTTTCACGTTTATTGCACAGTAACTCTTTTCTAATGACGATTTAGTCCACCATCTGAATCCACACGAGTCAAATAATTGTCTATTACTGCTGAATGGCCATCCCTAAAGAGTCACTCCTGGGGAATATAATCGCATCATTATTAAATAGCGCACTTAGAGCAGGAGTGAATCATGGATAAATATTTGTGCTGCTCTTCGTACGATTTGATTTTGTGCTCTGCCACGCGGATCATGTTTCTTCCGGGCTACAGTAGTGATTGATAGATGTACCAAAATCTGGTGGAATCGGTGTCGTGAATATTATTAGGGTGACTTTCATCGTCTTTTTTGGCTTCTGCCAAGAATCTAGGACAGGAAAAGTGTGCTCACCATTGAGTGCATGCTCATCCAGCGACCTACTTGAGCAAGCGTATTGATTTCGACAAGGCAAAATCTCACATTGGATGCTATTGGCCAACCTAACATTGTGGCCTTGCATTCTGTATGGCATATTAGGACAGATTTGCTACTGCTGAAGGTTGCCTGAATTTTCTCATCCCACTAATTGAGAGCCAGCAGATGACCGAATTGAGGAAGGAAGGCACATAATATCTGCCGCTTAAGCATGATTCTGCCCACATAATCCGAGTGTGGCTATGTATCATCTGATTGACGCTTTGTTGACATTACGGGGCTTAGCGTGGGGTAATGTTCCATCCAAGGAGAGGGGAACGATAAATCAGCGGCGGGAGAATGGCAGATACCGGAAAATTGAGACCATGGCTTGAGTGGGGAGAATGGAAAAATATACCTGGACGTTATCAGGAAACAGTTCCCGTGATTCATAGAACATTGACTAATGTTGAGTATTGATAACAAGAGGAAAGGGCTGCTCGTCTTACTGGAAATGTCAGATGAAGATAAATGATAAAGCCTTTTATATGTAAAGGTAATGGTATGTTATTGGGAACCCTGTTACCAAAGGCTGCCATATTTGTGCATTCCATAGGCAATGGGTTAACTGCATGATCTGAGTCCAATTCCATGTACCACTACTATATGGACACACATGATACCAGCCTATTGTCTGTTGTACAGTACAGTGTCTGTTGTGTTGATCTCCAAAGCCTCAATAATATTTGGGCCTTATGTTTTATTGTCACTACTAATAACAACAGTTCACCCATGTGTGAGTGAGTGATTAATGTTCCACCTCCATCCATTGGGCCATAAATTCCTGGATGTTGTATAATCCTTCCCTGCAGTGTTTATTTTGCTAGGGGCAGGGGTACTGGCAGTACTGGTGATCTGTGGGTTTTATGATGTTTGTGGTTCTGCAATCACAATACCAGGAATAGATCCCACTGTCCATATTTCACTGGCAAATTCAATGTACTAACCATATGGATGCAAGTAGGCAGGATTGGAGGGTGGGGTGGAAGAAGGGAATTTTGTTTATAGAGATGTTGGACTGGGCCACAACTCTACCCAAATGGACAATGCATTCATAGGTTTGAGGGGAATTATTCCCATTACAATTGACCTTCACCAGGCTTCTTGGTGCCCCTACTGGCTGGGAGTGTCACATAATTTTTGTGCTTCTTTGGTGTCCTGGCCTTGCCATGTAAAAATGGTAACTACAGGGGAGAACTTGTTCTGTATTGCAAATGGAAGACATCATTCGAATGCAAAAGTTGTCCTCTCTCAATATCAGTTTGTGTTTTTATTTTTCTCAAGCCTTATTGACCTCAAATTTATTTGTAGTGGACAACTGTATTGTCCATTGGGCCATGAACTTTCTTCATTCGAAAGTTGTCTGGGCTGATGAATGCAGTCAACCAGCATTTAATCCAGTGTTCTGAAAGACAGGGCTTTTCATAAATTGAAGTCACTGTTACAGACTAGTTATTTAACAATTCCCTATAATACTTCAACTTTTGATTGCCCTTTGCAACCAGCAAAGCTTGAAATTCTCCATTTGTAATTAATTCTAACTAATCACAACTTGTTTTCACAGTGGCGGCCATGTTTAGAGAAGCGTATCACTAATTATTGGGGGTATCTCAAGAGTGCCTAAGTATCCCTCCTTTATAGAAGATCTAATTAGCCTTGTAATCGAAATCATGGCCATCCTGTTTCAATTGGCATTTGTGCATTTCTGCAGGTGATTTTGTCCTGTGATTGAATACTGAATACGGGCAGACTGACACACTTATATATATGTAGTCAGAAAACCGTAGATCTGATCTTCTTGTATGCATCTGTGTATCAGTGGATGTATGCAATTTTCATGAATGCAAAATTGAAAATTCACCTTCAACTAATTAATTTGAGAACAGCATGTTATACATTGTAAAACATAAGGGATGGAGGCCTTTAAAGGCATTCCGCAGGCTCCAGTACACCATGAGTGACCTTGTAGATAATGGAAAACTAACTATATTGGTCCAAACCCCGTCTCAATCCGATATTCCTATGCCGAGTTATTGGCGTTTGAAGTTTACGGAAAGACTGATTGCGCAATAATTTGTGACGTCACACCTGAACAACAATTGAGAATTCTTATGTATTCTATTGTTTTTATAGTGCTTGAGAACTCAGCATTCCTAGTTTTCCTGCTGTCTTTTTTGTTGTTGAAATAAACTGTGTAAAAAAAAAACTCACCACAGCAAGTTTTGAGGAAGAGAATATGTTCCATTGTTGAGCAAATAATGTTTACATTTCAAAGAAATACACAGGCAATTCGTAGGGTAGTCCAGGTAAAGCAATGCATGATGGGATAGCGTACATCTTGTGCGATGTACATGGCCCAGACTTTGAAGTCCCCTAACTCTTTAAGGGAACATCGTATGAACGTCTGGTTTGGACTGATGTATTTATTTCTGCCGAAGCTACAAGATGTTTACTCCAGCCTGCAGAATAACTTTAAGAGCACAACTCGCCTTTATCAGCTTCTATAATGTTCTTCTTCTCTGATCAACTATAGGAGGAGCTGGCTATAAAGAGATAGAAGAGAGACTAGCTACTGTCCAGGAGAGGCGTAGGACCGGAACGATAGAGACTGGATAGAATAAAAAAGGGAGAGAGCTCAAGGTCACACTTCTTCCAGTGCCCCCACATGAATGCCCGGTAATGGTTGCACTTTACTACTCTCTTGCAAGAAGAACTGGCCAGAAATGAGATGGGGTGGATAGACTGGAAAAAGGGAGAGAGCTCAAGGTCACCACTATATCAGCTTCTATAATCTATTCCTCTACTCTTCTACAGGAAGAACTTGCCAGACAGAGAGAGAAAGAGATGGCGGACAGGCTAGCTACTGCCGAGGAGAGGAGGGCACTGACGGAGGCTGCCAGACTGGAACGAGAGAGACTGGAGAGCCTGCAACAGGAAGAGAGGGATAGACTGGAGGAGGAAGAACAAATGAGACTGGAGATGGAGGAAGAGAAAATCCAGCAGCTTGAGAGACAGGTAACAATAATATAGTTCTGATTTCTTTGATGATATTTGATTTGATTTGATTGCTACGGGTTCAGGAAGCCACTGAAGGCTCATCAAGGAACCCTGGCCATGTTGATCGTTTATGAGCACTGGCGATAACTCACCTTCTCTTTTCGAATAGTGCTAAGATATTATCAACGCAGGGGGGTACATTAGCCCTTTCGAACCCGCTCCCTAGACTGCCATTTTACCTTCCCATCCGACAGACGACCAGTGAACCCCAGGATCTAACCACTTTCTCAGATCTTGGAATCAGCGGAAGATTTTTGCTTTTGTTATTTGTTTTTGTAGTTCAGGCACGGTCGCAATGTCGTTTGATAACTTGTAACAGGGGCACCAGAAGGGTGGTGTGATTGACCTTCTGAACTGCCTCAGCAAACAATCCTGCAGTCACAAACACACACTCCTAAAGGTCACACGGTCAACTGAGGTCATGTTGTCAAATCGTTCACCAGATGCCGTTTACACAGACAAACATAACTTTTCATTAGGCTGTCCCCATAAAATGTTCATCATCAAGATATAGGGACCGTCCTACTGTGACGTGAATGACCTTCACCTGGCACCGAAAACAATAGGGTTCTTCCCCACCATAACTGTAACCATCATACCTAATGAAAACGCATTTGATGCTCTCGTTCTCTTGATATGGTGTTCACAAGCTTTTCAGTTTTTTCGCCTCTCTTGACCTTGAATGACCCCGGACCTGCGCCAGAATAATGTTTCTTTTCTTCCTCTCCATAATTGCAACCAACATGCCGAATATGGACATGTTTGGTGCTCCGTTCTCTAGTTACCGTGTTCACAACGAGGTGTGACTTACATATATTCACACACACGTGCACATCTGCGTGATCGCATAGATTCCTGTTGCCCTCGGCCAGGAATAAAACATTCACTTGGCCCACAAAGTCTATAACTTTGGCTGCCGTTCTTCTACGCTGTGGCGGATGGCCTAAACTCTTCTCATCCTAGCTTACAACCATGAACACTGTGTATTCTCCTGTCACTATCCCATTTCAAACGAACAATCGTGTACCACTTCTCATCCAAAAATAAAATATGTTTCTCATG
>JAUOBX010404442.1:0-10619 GCA_032360705.1 Eupentacta quinquesemita
AGAACCACACTCATTACAGCATCAACGCTATTTGCTCCAGCCTTGGTGAACGCAAGTCACGTTCTCTGCCCGTTTTTCACTCCTTATCAGGAAGAAATCGTTCTGGCAAGCGAGGAATGCCTACGAGGAGGTTACTAGTGCCTTTGTACAGCTTGCAACACACCCATTCGAGCAACTGTCCTCACATTCTGAACCATTCCAGAGAATCGAGAGACTTGTGGCTATAGTCTATGACAAGACGAGTAACACCATGAATGTCAATAGTGCCAGGATGGAGCTGTTCAGCCGGGAAAGGCAAGCTGTCGACAGGATACCCCTACTCAGAATGCACTACTTCAGCACACCAGGAGGGCTGTATACCAGGCTGGAGTCTGGACAACATGCATGGAATCTCAGCAAGCAAACCCGAGCCCAACTGGCTATGGGTGGACGAGAAACGGGAACGCATGGGAGCCTGTCTGGTCTACCATTCCGGAGGCATCCAAAGCGTGCATAGAATTTGTTGAATGTGGCTGCAAAAAAGCCTGCGCAGTTTGCAAATGCAGCAGGGCGAACCTGCCTTGCACATCTCTTTGTCAGTGGACATGTTCATCCAAATAGGATACATCGACTATGAACTGTGTGGTAGAGCAACCATGTAATGAAGTATTGTTCAATCTCAATTGCTAAACTAGACATGTGCAGGCGGAAACCGCCCCCGTGTGTATCCATTTTCAAACTGAGCTATCTGAGCCTGATGCCATCATCAGCATTTGTTTTGGTGACCCCCCAAACACCGGATGTGACCTTTTATTCGCCTTTATCCGACTTCTATAGCCAGATATACAACTTTTCCCATTCTATGGCGGCCATCTTGGATTTTAGCCGCCATCTTGGAAAATCGAATTCGGTTGAGTGGGTTCCACGGATAAAATCGATAGATAGGCCAAGAAGAAGGTCCATGCCAAATTTGGCACTTTTGTCCGCCCGGTAAATATAAATTTGCTAAGCCACCTGACTGAAACACCCATATTCTTTACCGCTGATACTGGCTCTATGTTTGTTGTGTTTATTGACAGTCCTACATTAGATGACCCATGCGTTGGCTGGAAGACGATCAGTTCAGTTTTGTTTCGATTGAGCATCAACCCATTCGCCTGCATCCATTTACTGATGTCACTCACACATGCCTCAAGTTTTCTGGCTGTTTCATTCCAGGAATCTCGTGGTTCGATGACCGTGTAGACACACTCAGATGGCTATTACTGTGACCTTATACTAATGACCATTGAAGTATGGCAGACATGTAAGGCATTATTATGAGAGTGACCGATTAGGGGTGAGTTTGTCACGCAGGGAAGCCCCTGAATATTCCAGACGTCATTGTCCTATTATGAAACCTTGGATGATATTTGATATTTCATTCAATAATTAGTCGTCTAAACCAATACATTTCCAATTAGATTTTAATGATTTATTCGGTGTCGTTATACTAGGAGGTTATTCAGGTATGTGTTATATAGAACATGATTAATTATTGCTCAGGACGGAACCGCACCCAAAACAACGTATTCCTGTTGCAGTATCAATTTCATTGCATTACTATCATACTACTAGTTTGATATGGGTTTGATTCTGGGAAAAAGGTTGGTTAAGGTTGAGATTCGAAACAACGAATTTATTCTAAGAAGAAATATTTTAGGAGATTTTTCTTTATTCTGAATGGGATATTACTGATGAGATTGAGATAGTCAAGGATCTATAGGCAGTTTAAAGGAAGTGTCCTCCCGAGCAGAAAATGCTCGAATAAACGCAGGTCGTCGTTTCCTCAAAATCGGAGAAATGTCGTTGCCATAAATATATTGTTACTCTCGTTTATCTGCTGGGGTGTTGAGTGATGAAGAGTTTTCGGAATTCCAGCTTGTTACAGCTTGATAGCAATTAATTTGTAACAGTGAATATGAAGATATTATTAGCGGGTATTATGAGTGACGTCATCTTGTGGATTCGGACATTACCTGGCGTTAACTCATTCTTCAGTTTGGTTATACATCTTAAGAAATTACCATTTACCGGTACTCTCTCCTAATATACCATTATTGTCACTGATTTTGGCAAGATAGAGCCTTCCCAGATCTAACCTTCGGACATTCTACACGTGCATAATGAAAACAATGGATTACCAGAAAGTTGTATTGCTCGTCATTATATTAGAGAATGATTTGGGGCTGAATAAATTATTGACTAAACAAAAAGTTTCTTCCCGAGCGTTTTCATATAGTAGGCATCGATACACGAATTAGCATTATACACTTCAGTTCTCTCAATTTAGGCTAAAAAAGCTCTTATTCTGTAGTATTCGTATACTGATACCATCTCGGAAAGAAGGGTGGGGGTCATTTTCGAATCTGACATTCAAACGTTGTGCAGTATTTCCTACACGGGTGATTATTGAATGAGCTTTCCGAGGCTGGACGATTCCCATCCACGCACATACAGGTACATAATCACCCATCTCGTGACCATTGTTCGTTGTTATCTAAACCGAACTATGATTTTCTGTTGGGTGCTCGTCTGGGAAGAATATCCAATTTGTTAAAGACCATACAAGAATGAAGACAATGATATCTCACATGTTGTCAGCTGCATATCTATCCACTGACACACAAAATAAGGTATTAGTGCCTGTTTGCGATGCCTCAATGGGGAGATGGGAGTGTTCACGAGCCTATCGGCCTGGTTGGTTAAGCGTCAGCCTCTCGGTCCGAATCCCAGCCGCGTCATACCGAGAAATAGTACATGTTGCCTCCTCGCAGGACGCTCAGCATAAGACACTGGGACAGGGGAGGAACGAGGGGGAACAATTTGCAAGTTGCCGTGTGCTTGTAAATTCCCCCAGCTCCATATTAGAGTACCACGACAGAGGCACCGCCTTGTTCTGTGTACATGTTGAAGGTTTCGCAGCCGACAATGGGTTCGGCATCCGGAGATCCACCCTGTCAGGTCTTGTTTTGGTTCGACCATTTGCCCAGCAAGTAATGATAACATCACAAACAGGCAACGTTCCGACCGCCTATTCTTCGTTTATGTTCTACTTTGGTTATTCGATTTGTGCTAACAGTGGGACGGGAGCAGATATAGGTACACAGTCTTCAGGTGAAGAGACGCGTGATGTATTTCCGGGTCAATGTTGAATTATAAGTCATCTTTATTACTTCTTCTCAACATAATAATTGTAGTAATCATCGTAATGTATGTATATGGAATATGGTCTTCCTGTTTGATGATTTCTCCGAATATTACGTATGGAGGATGTGACATCGTTTCGACAAAATTGATTTGTTATATTTGATTTATGCTCGGATGAATAACCTTCTGGCACTTGCATTCCAGGATTTCGAATTAATCACGGTAACTACAGGTTCCATTAATCGACGAAAAAACTCAAGCGAGTCATTAATATGATTAACGTCGCTTAATGAACAGAATAGAGTAACCTCTGATTGCTCTTTCATTTTGACGAAGTGTGACGTAAGTAGGCTAATTCACCTTGAATGGAGATCAGTTCGAGATAAAGTTAACAAAATATCTGGAGACCGTAAGAGTGGAATCGCCAAAATCGAATATGAATGATTGTGTTCGTGCCTTATTGGGAGATGCGAGAATACGGCATATACTAAGAGTGAATAATGACGTCGTGAGGTCATATCTGATTTTGCTCATTGTACATCCCCTGTGATGAGCAATCAACAATTTTATATTTGGTATCTTAGAAAAAAATACAGTACATCAGAATAAAAATGAATGTTTGCTACGAAAAAAAGTGCAGTAAATGGAAAAAAACAACACGCAGAACGCGCAAATATATTTTTCTCAAAAAAATGCCGAAACTACACAATGTTAAATGTTCCTGATCAAGAGACAAACTTCGCGTTTCGGAGGTGAGGCTCAATCAGCACGCTCGTGTTGTTGTATAGCCTGTTTTACGAGCATTGTTCCCAGTGTACCGATATATCAGCAATATGCTCCCTCAGTCAGTGCCGATTAGCAACCCCTGATACTGCCCCCAATGCACCAATGTATCCCCGATCTCTCAGCTAGTAAGAATTGTCCACCACTGATATTGTCCCCTAATGCACCGATATTTGCTCAATCTCTCAGTCAGTGATGAGTGGCTATCACTGTTGTTGCTCCCAATGCACCAATATATTCACGATCTCCCAATCACTGAGGATTGTCTACCACCGATATTGTCCCCTAATGCACCGCTATTTCGGCGCTATATGCCCAATCTCTCAGTCCGTGATCAGTGACTACCAGTGTAACTGCTCCTAATGCATCGATATATCCCCAATCTCTCAGTTATTGATGATTGTCTACCACTGATACTGTTCCTAATGCATCTATCCCCATTCTCTTAGTCAGTACCCATTGGCTAGCATCCCTTCCCTGGAGCAGCTCCCGATGCAACAATACATCTCCCAAGTTCTCGGTCAGTGATGATTGTTCACCACTGATATTGCTCTCAGGGCATGATTACATATTCACCTCTCAGTCAGTATGATTGGTAGCCACTGGCACTGCTATCGATGCACCAATATATCCACGATATCTCAGTCAGATCTGATTGGTAATCAATGGCACTGGTTAGTTGCACCAATATATCCACAATCTCTCCATCAGTGACAGTTGGTTGCTACTGACATTGCTCTCAAAACACCATCCCATCTCAACCCATCTGTCAGATATGATTGGTGACCACTGACACTGCTCCCAATGCGCCGATGTATTTCCATTCCCTCAGTCAGTGAGGATTGGTTGCCGCTGACATTGCACTCAATGCAGCAATAGATATCCAATCACTCTGCCAGAAACAATTGATCATCAGTGGCACTGCTTCCAATGCATCGATATATTCTCATGCTCGGAGTTAATAACGATTTGTTACCGCCTGACCTCTGGTTGACTGATTCTGCAAAAAAATGTTTCCTGTGTGAAGTTCACAATCAATTCAGAGTAAGATTGTCGCCTCCATGCAGCAGTACTGTCAGGTGAATACAAAATAGTGTGTTCCGCCTGTCTGCGAGGCATTGCTCGTCAGTATTCCTCGGAAATGACAGATGTACGCTCCCGTTTTATCTTATTTAATACACAAATCACGCAATTTTCGGAACGATTAGCCTTTCTTGGATCGATCATTCAAGTACAGAATAGCTGCCCAGGACGATTGTCCTGGTTATTCAACCTCAGGCATGAACACCATAGCGTTTTATCATGAACGATCACACCGGCTTGCCAATAGCGATGCGTAATTTACATAATAATGGACAGATTGATAGAATGAATTCCAAATGAATTACACTTCTCACATTTCGCATTTTCGAATGAATAGGAAATCAATTACACTTGTCTTCAACAATTAGGGCGGAGTGGCTATCTCAACCTATTGAATCTTACCCAAACAGGATGACATTGGTGCATCATGCTATGCATGTTCGTATGCCTAAATGACACGCAGTTGATTGGAACATTCAAAAGAGGGCTACTATTTATCCGGGGTTATTTGAAACTGGTTTCGAAACTTTGACTCCTCAAGCTCCGTAGTAAACACTGCTGACCGGATATTCGAAAATCATTATTCTCGCAGAGAGGGATCAATGACTTGTTTTTCTTCCGAGAACTGCGGGAGAATTCATACGGCATCCGTGTTCTCTTTCGTCCTGGGGTTATTGTGGCTTCGAGGTCGTTTATGAGGATTATGTCATTTCTGACGCTCGTCAAACCAAACCAAACAACTGCGTGTGTAACTTCATTGTTTCCAGGTTGAAGGACATACTGTTCATCTATCGATAGTTGAAAGTATATGACACAGCTTCGGTGGTTATTTCTGGTTATCAGTAGGCCTATATGATGTTGGTTATTTTGTTGCCTTAGATTCATACCTCAATGGAAACACCATACGTTAGGACATGGATGGACGCTGGCGAATAGAACCAATCGAGTAAGAACAAATGGAATCCCGAACGCCCAGTTTCGCTGACACGTGTTTCTGGTACTCCACAGTACTGCCACTGTATATAGTCAACCGATGTTCATAGCCCCATCAGTAAGAACTGATGCGTGCTCCCTAACCAACATCAGTTATTACTGACTGTTGTGAACAATTTCTTCACACAGGAATTGGTGTTAAACCCCGCATGAGTAGTTTAACAACGTGGTTTAACATGTTGTGTGATGAATGAAATCTCAGTTGTTACTGATCGTGCTATGGGTATCGGGCGATATAGTCCGTTAGAAACTGAATACGACAGGAAGTATATTGGTATTTGACTCTCTTGAAAGTGCATAGTTATAAGTCATTCAGTTACTTGTCCTGTCTTTCTTCAGCCGTATAGGAAGATTTCCAGAGATGGGTCCTCTTCTCACTGGGGAATTTACAGCATACGAGTTTCGTATCACGTTGTCAAATGCGGACTCCAATAACTGGCATGATTTACAAAACACTGCCAAGAACGTACAGTTTGGGGTTGAGATGGACATCTATCATCGAATTGTGAAATTGCCTGATGCACTTCATGTGAACAGCATCACTCATATGGCACGTCAGGCGAATATGCGCATGTGCCACACAGCGAACATAAGAGAAGACCTTCATAACCATTGAAACGAATGCAGAATATTGTAGCAAAAGCTATTGAACTGAACAGTTTTTGATGAAAAAGTGTTTTAGAACATGATAATCATGATAATAGTCCAAAGAGAAAAGACAGTAAACAATGGTAGGAGAGAAATAGAAAGCAACCACGATCGACATTGTTATACACTTTTCTGAACGATAAGCACATCGATCAAGGACGCAACTTTTTCAGTTAGTCAGTATTTGAATTGGACAGTGACATCGAGACAAATTAGCATTGTGCGACTTAAACAGCGGTAGAATTGGACGATAATGGGTCAACGAATAAAAGTCGCAGTGTGAGCTCTCAACCCTGAATAGCAAATGGTTTTGAATGCAATCAAATAATGGTCAGTCACCGTAACAGACTCTAGTTTTTAAATAATATATTAATAACCTACAAGCATTCTCTTAAAATAAAGGAGGGAGCTAATATTGTAAACTGTTGACGCCTTCAAGACTTCCCCGGATTCAGGTACACGAATAAGCGATTGTCCAGAAGAGGTTATTACTGAGGTTTTGCTGAATCCTCGTAGCAAGTAGGCATATTACAGTCCCACATAGAGGGAATTAAAATTTCATGAATGTGTATTTCAACCATGCTCACACATGAAGTAGACATTGAACAGTCCCACATAGAGGGGATATGAATTCCATGAATGTGCATTCAAACCAAGCTAACACGTGGAGTAGGCATATCACAGTCCCACATAGAGGGAATAAAAGTTCCATGAATGTGTATTCCAACCGAGCTCACACATGAAGAGCTGTTGATGTGCACCAGATACAGGGTGTTCTCTCATTGGCTGGTAGTTTGTATGTAGTAGTATTGTTCTCTATTGTCAACATTGAAAATTAGCTTGAGGATTAGGATTGACCTTAACGAATATGTAAGATTCTGTGTAAAGGCTCATTCACACGTTACAACTTTTTTGCCCGACTTTTTGGGCCACACATACGCGCTCGTTTTTGATTGGCCACATCGTAGCGCGTGCAAACATTTTCTCCGTGGATCAATCAAGCACGAGCGCGTACGAACGGTATGCACGAAGAGTTGGTGATAAAATGGCATCGTGTGACCGAGCCTTTATGCAAAAAACAAAAACTACTGTGCTGTACTTTGTACACGCACATCGAACCACCAAATGTATTCATTAAAACGAATGCACATTCAGAGACAATACCCTGTACTAAATTCAGTTCAGTCGATCACAGGCAGCAGGCATCCAAGTAATCAGCTAAAACCCTATGTTTGTTCTCATCACAAAACGAAAGTTCCGAATGAAAAAAGAGGGTAATCCCCGGGGTTGCATAAGTCATCGGCAGCTATTGTTGGGCCAACTGACCAACACAGTCTGCTTTCAGACTGATTTACTGTATTCAATATGCTACAACACCATAGTACCACTGAATACTTCGCAACAGTTGTGAGACCAATAAATAATTGAGAGCTACACACAATTGAGTTCCTCCGAACTATGAACATGCCAACAATAGTACCGTTGGAATTGGATTGAAGACTGTGTCCAAATGACTTATCACTCTCCAAATTCCGGATTCTCCAAAACAATCGGCCCATGAGAAACGGCCTGAAAATTTGTCAACTTCACAATTTCCCCCCAAATCAGGGAATTCCCCTCCAAATTATGTTTTTTTTTCGCCCCAAATTGAGGAAAACTCTATATTGTGTGTCTTCTCACTTCATTGCAAAGTTTGGAATTATTCGAGACTCGCAGTTCCTAAATATCATGGAGAATGGTGGGAAATTTGCCCAATTCCCAATTTGCTCCCAAATCAGAGAATTTCCCTCCGAATTCTGCATTTTCCCTTGAATTTCTGCCTCAAATTGAAAACCTGTAGGCCTATTTTGTGTCTTTTCACCTCATTGCAAAGTTTGAAATGTTCAGCCAAATCCACAAGTTGCCCCCAAATCAGGGAATTTCCCAAATTCTTCATTCTGGGAATTGCTGAGTCTGCATGGCAAGTCTTTAATATGGAAAATGTTCGGAAATCAGCCAAATTCATAATTCTCCCCCAATTCAGGGAATTACTCTCCAAATTCTGCATTTCTCGAGATTCCCGATACAGATCGAGGAAAAATCTGTAATTAGTGTATTTTCACCTTGTTGCAGTTTGGGGTCAGTCGTCTGTGACTGTGAGGTGTTGTGAACTGTTGAAAGTCCCCACTGTCATTCAAGCTAATTCGACTGAACACCTTTCATTCGTTGTACTATATGTTTTTTGAATTCATGCCAAAGCACTTGCTTCATAGCTGTATCCTGTAGTATTTTCCCAATCGATATCTGGATTTATAGACTAGCTCCAAACAGCATCTGCGTCTGAAGGTCGACTGGTGAAGACCTCATCTGAATCCTCGCCGAGGGCTATTATGCTCGCTTGAAGTATAATCATTGTAATAAATGCACATATCAAGCATATTTATTGCGATGTGACTTTTTTAAAGGTTGCCCCTCGTTCTGGCTATTCAACTGAAATCAATGGTTCAATGATTTCTATTTCATTTGGTAACGATTCTTTCGGTTGTGACTCGCAAAAGACATCCTATATGTTATGTATAAAATGTTATGTATACAATAACTGCTTCATCCCTGCGGAACTATTGTAATTTGCTGGACTGATCAACATGCGCTTCTGTCATAAATCTCAGATGAGTTCGAAAGTGAGCAAAACTGACTTTATTGCATATTTACGCGTTTTGGAGAATCGCGGACCTTTGAGTCCAATTCATTTGACCCATTACGAACACGTCCGGAGACTATTTGAATTTTCTCGACGAAACTGATTCAATCGCAGGTTTAGGCGTTGCGGCACGTGGCTATCGTTCGGAGACCAACTTCTATTTTCGCTTCATACGACCCCACCATGCAGAGAGCGATCGTGATTTTTCGACGCAACTGCTTTCATCGTAGATATACGCGTTTCGGAACGTGGAATTGTCTTGGGATCAACGACTAATACCCGGCGGTTATTCTGAAACTCATTCAGTCAGTTCAGACCTACCACATAAAATATTTACCCACAGCTACCGAGGCGGTAACAAACGTTTTTTTTTATCTTAGACGGATTCGCCGGGAGCATGCTTTTCCAATCACACAGAAAAACAGGCGCCACACCCGCAGATTCTAACAAAACTGTGAACTTGATAGATAACTGTCCGAAGCAACTTCGTCAAACATTATTTCAATACATTCCATTATCCAGCTGTGAGCAGTAATTGTTTGACTTGAGCTTTCCCACTCTCCCAGGTTCCGAGGAACTGGTCATAACCTGCAGTTCAAGATTGACCACTTGGTTGGATGTAGTACGACGGCGGGTAACATTTTTGTAGACGCCTAAATTGAATGAAGGAAATAACACTAATAAATGAGCACACTCCGTATCCTGTTTGTTCTTTTATTACTTCAAGTTAGGTTGCATCGATACCAGTAACATATAGGCCTATAATTCACGATATTCATAACTGCTATGTTTTTTCTGTAAGAATGCAACAATATTCATTTGACGTGTACGGAGGTTGACTGGTTCATAATTGTTGTTCGTGCTCAAGTTGGTAATACACAGGACAGTAACCTGAAAGTCAGTTTGAGTGGGAAAATATATATAATATGCACGTTGTCGATGTTCGCTCGTGTTTTGCTTCCATCTCTCAGATCACGCCTGAGAGTATTTTCCCAATCAATATCTGGATTTATAGACTAGCGCTAAACAGCATCTGCGTCTGTAGGTCTGCATGAATGAATTGATCCATGCTCAGTCCATGAGTAATAATTAGATCACTGCCCTGTTGTTAGAGGTTCACAGAGGACAGGTCAACATGCATTCGTGGCATCTACTACACGATAATATAAGCTGGGCAGCAGCACTGAGATATGTTTGCATGTGGAGTTGTGGGGGAGGGCGGTCAGTGACGGCTGACAAAACCGGAAATTGCCGAAATCTGCTT
>JAUOBX010404553.1:0-10619 GCA_032360705.1 Eupentacta quinquesemita
GCGACAACCTCACTCACTGCCGTACTACGCCGATCCACGACGGGAGTCACCCACTTTTCACGTTGTCCCTACAACGGGAACGTGAGCACAGCGCATCGCATCTTTCAGTATACTAAACAATGGGATTTAAGAATTACACGTTCAAAACTCATACGCGCACTCATAAAACGCGCGCCTCCCAACCACGCAACTGGCGCATTAGCACGTCGTTGGAATCTAAAGCGCTTTTCTGCAGGACGCCGACGTGGTGTACAACGTGGAGAAATCTCCGTCGCAGAAGTCCCCGTCGTGAAATCTAAAGCTCCCTATTGTCAACTGGAACCGCAACCATACAATTTGTAATTTGATAGAATAAGACAAACCTGCCCTTTCTTCTTCTTTCAGACAACGGTTCCCACCCTAGGTTGTAAAGCATCTCAGGGACACTAGATCTTCTGCGAAAATCCCTGGTAACAAAGCAATGTCACCAGTGATTACTGATTACAGCATACGGATTCATCTGACTTCGTTAACGAATGGAAAATAGGAATCACTGCTGTTAAGCAGGGTAGTCAGGGTAGTAGAAATATGTCACACAATATCATGAGAATGTCAAGTGAATTCCTACATATTATCATTATTTTCAGAGAAAATGGTTTATGTCTCTCAACAGATAGCCTAGGCCTTCTACCAAATCGTCACCTGTGAACATCGCTGAGTAGCTCACATGGGCCGTACATTGATGCAAAATCCACCAACCAGCCTAGCCTCGCCAGCTGTTCAGGAGTTTTGTATGCAGTTATGACTGTAATTATTGATGTTTTTCAGTGTGTTTATTTTGCGACCATATTGCGTACCAGTAGTTCCACGTCATGCTTCACACGCGCTAATACCGAACCATCACCCGGGTTGAATCGATCCAATCATTACGATATTCATCAGACAGACTAACCACGATTTCGCACGTTTACCAATGCGCGTTATTCGATCGAAAAATGGAACAGCTAAGGCCTTATTGTCCTAAACCGAGTCTTCGAGTCTTGTTTCAAAAGGTACCGTGGTTGATAATCTTTTAGGGACATTTTTCACACTGACAATTCGTCGTGGTTGGAATAATTCTCTCTTACGGAAATTGGAGTATTACTGTGAGGAAATTGACGTAATTTTAAAATCTGGATTACAAGGCGAAAGAGATGTTATGTTCCAATCGTAGTGATTGATTACAAAAATTCAGTGAATCAGCATAATAATTAAACTGTTTTGACACTGGATACATGCCAGGATATTCGCTTTCGGGTTTGGCTTGTATACGAACCTATCTATCGCAGACAGTCAGCCTACAACCGAAATCGAATTGGAACACGAAACGTCATATAGACCCTATTAATTTTTTCAGGCCGCTCAACTGCGTCATATTATTAGAGAAGATGAATCCCATATTATATGACATGACAAGTAAAGACAAGCCGTACCCGACATGGGCAGTGGTTATCCGTCATTACGTTAGGAGAACAGGACCAGTATCGTGGTTGGTCGTATTTCTGTTACTTGTGGTTTTCTACCTCCTGTATAGGCAGATGGTGACGTATCCAGCGAAGATCGATCCAAATAGTCAGACCCTAAAGGACCACCGGGACCCAGATCTGGCGGATGAAGAATTGGACGGAGAAGAAGATGAAGGAGAGGGGGCGGGCGAGGGAGACGAGGATGAGGACGAAATGGATGACGAAGGAGATGGAGAACAAGATGATGAAGGCGAAAACGGTCACGAAGATGAACATAAAGACAAGAAGAAAGTAGACACTCGAAAGGGAGGGAAAGAAAAGGTGATTCGTATCGCGGAAGAGGACATCCAGAAATTGGATGCCGCCGGAGTCAGGGTTGAGGAAATCTCCGACAAAGGCAAGAGAGTAGTCCACGATAACGTAGCGAAGGTCGTCGAGAATAAACCTAAGAAGTTTAACGTCCATAACCATGACTTGGATGAGGTGGACGAAGACTACATTATCGCTCAGCAGCATAACAAAGACCCCAATGCTATGCCGGTCATTCCGAGGTTCGACCCCAACAGACATATTCACGGGGCTCTTCCGGAGGGCGAAGTATTCTATCCTTCCCCGAAGATATTCCCGGTCGGTCAGATGCTGACTCCACAAGTAGACAACTGTCCAACAGATACATCCTTCGTTATCATAATTGTGGTGACGACTGCCAACCAGACGCGTCATCGGAGCTCGATCAGACGGACCTGGGGAAATCCTTCTAATTTCCAGAAAGTTGCTCTCAGGAGTAAGATGTCCTGGTGGGTCGTGTTCTCGATAGGCAGCATGGAAGGTTTGGACGAGAAGATTCGGGAAGAGGAACAAACCAACGGAGATATCATCCAAGGAGATTTCGCCGACCATCCGGCGGAGGAGACTCGCAAGACCTTGCAGGCCTTGAGATGGGTCTCGGAGCACCTTCCGTCGACCTGTCGGCCCCTCTTTCTCCTCAAGACGGAATGCTCTGTCTTCGTCAATACCCCGCTTCTCACCCATTGGATCGGAGAACATTACAAGCAGAGTCTCGCGACATACGCAGGGAAGGTAATCCGGGACGACGTCCCCATCCGGGATCTCAGGAGTTCCCTTCACGTATCCAAAGAGGATTACCCGAGAGACGGGTTCCCTCCCTTCATCCAGGGTCCTTCTTTCCTGGTATCGATGGACGTGGTTACGGCGATGGCGTCTATGGTGCGACAGGTGACGCCCATCGCGATGGAAGATGCTTACATCGGTCTCCTTGCTAATAGGCTGAAGCAGGTACCCGAAAATGTCGATAAATTCCAGTTGACCGCTCGACCTCAGAACTTATGTCATTACTTGGAAATGTTATTCATAAAGACGGGGAAAGCGACGGTGCACCATCAGATCTTCAGAGTCGTGAACCATCAGGAGGAAAAGTGTACGAGACCGAATGATCTATGACCTGTCTGAAGGGAATTGGAACCAAAACTGATGTAGCTGAGAAAGCCTGGTTTCTCCAATTGATGACCGAAGCGAAATAATAGTCAGTCTCTTCTTCATGGTAAGAGACATTCTGACGAAGAACGTGATTGTTTTCGTAAAATCGAAGCCCTCTATTACTGTTTCATGTTAGTAATTTCAGAACACCACGTCTTCTACCAGTGATGCACCCAGGGGGTGATGGCATGATGCATTTTCGCAGGGACTCGTGACTGTTTATTAATTCCAGATTACCACGAATAAATGATCAATAAATGAGCAAATCATTGCAATTAGTCCCATATACGAGTTCTATTGGGCTACACACTAGGCTGGTTAACTTGAGAATAGGCAGATGCTAGTTGGAATACGACAGGGATAGGACGATCGATTGTCCATACAATATACGTGTGATAGAGATCAATATTTGTAACTACTGATAAAGCCGTGGACTACAGGCAACCTGGTAAAATCAAGTTCAGCTGGCGCGTTGTGGAAAAGCTTCCGTACTATAAGAAGCTTCAGCTGCCCAGGGATAATAATTAACTCAGTGGACAGCTTTAGGTTACACGTTTCGAGCGTGGAAAGACAGCGGCGCATCTCGCCTCCTCTTTTCGAATAGTGCTCTGGTGTAACAAGACGCGGAATGCGAATCCGTCGCCATATATTGTCCCCATCCACTTGTCATAATGTCTAAATCAATATAGCGAAACATCCATGATCATTAGGGGGATTTGGGGAATGGCTCCCATATCAGAAGCTGATAGACCATATGGTCATTGTTGGTCCGGTCAACTAATGGTCCGGTCAACACAGGTCAAAATGAGAACCCTTGAAAACATGACAAGTGACTGAGTGAGGGATTTGAAGTTAGAGGGAACAGGAGAGATCTAGCGTTCCTTGAATTGTAAGTTATAGAGCGCGCATTCCAATCGACCTAGTAATTTCTTTGATATAAATTGTCACTACGCACCTTGAAACAATATTTATCATCGAGATTAATTCGCTCTCGACCTTTTACTACCAAGACAGTCGACTCACTGATTGAATTGGCAAGCGATCGTATGCGCACTTAGTAGGCCTATACGGCCGAGAACATTCAAAGAAACCTCTTCTCCTCGAATGGTAGGCCTATGTGGTTCCTATCGAAAAACAACCCCGTGACCATCAAACGTCATACGTTTTTGTGACGAACTTTACCGCCAAAACTTCACCTGTGCCCTAGTTGATAGTTATTAGTTAGTGTCGTCCCACCCAGTCACTAACTTGCTAACGATCATCAGTAATATCCTGAATATCGGTAAAGCGCTTCGTGACCGCTGTAAGCAGTTTAAAGCGCTATATAAGAAATGGTTATCATTATTAATATTATTAGAATGTCTTGAGGGTGGAAGCGTTTCGGAAACAAACTTGAAAAATATTAGTAATTGAGAATTGTTGACATTTTGTTTTTTGTATTCGACAAATTATTCATTCATTTTCGGCTTTCAAGTTGGGAGCAAATGGCAGACATTGGGCAAGAGGGGAAACTCGGGTCACCGGTTACTTATTACTGATTTGATTTTGTGCATATAGGTATACATTTTAACATACAATTCCTAATAGTGTGACTATAATAGGCCTACTCGATTTATCCCTATTCAGAGTTGAGAGTGGTGAAGTGGAGGATTCGAGAAGCGATTATGTGGTGATGTTTTCCGACAGAAATATATCGGCTACTAATATTGAGATCAAACTAATCATACGGTATCTATAATCTTTTTGGTTCAATGTAGTCACTCACTTTTAATGGTTGATTATTTCGCGTATTTGTGCGGACACTGAAAATATCCATATTTTTCAGTTCTATGTGTTGTTCGATTTTGGGCGTACAAACTAACACGCAGGAGGCGTCTTTTACCCAGCACCACCACCGCGAGAGAAATGAGACATCTGCGCAGTACCTCTCCTAACCC
The DNA here is from genome assembly GCA_032360705.1 of Eupentacta quinquesemita. Taxonomy (NCBI): domain Eukaryota; kingdom Metazoa; phylum Echinodermata; class Holothuroidea; order Dendrochirotida; family Sclerodactylidae; genus Eupentacta; species Eupentacta quinquesemita. The sequence goes on from JAUOBX010404553.1 coordinate 4,919, forward strand.
TTTATTCGATTGATTTGAAACTTGGTGCACATGATCGCCCCAGTATAATCCCGGATGGGCTCAAAAGTGGGCGTTGCTGCCTGGCTGCTGCTCACCATCTTACAGGTTCCATGCAAGATCATCGAGTTTGTCCGATCAACACGAACCTTGGTGGGTGTGGATTATAGTAGGTCTCGAAAAATAGCGGTCATTGCAAGGAGTCCACTCAGACACTCACCAGAGGTCAAATTTAGGTAATTTATGCGATTTCGTCTGATTTGAACGCGATTTGATGAATTTGGACTTTAGACCTAGCATGCTAGGTAGTCCTGAAAACATCGCGGTCATTTCAAACTCAAATTGACATGATTTATGCAAGGGCTCTAATTTGAGGCAAACATGGTGGATTAAAAGGTCGTTAGATGTCACATTTCCATGATTAATGCGGGGATATAGGCCTACATGTGGGCAGTTCACCTGCCTGCACATGTCTAATTAACATGAGATGTACCTGTCCATGGGCCGGTTGGCTCTTTGGACACGGCCAGAACTATTATCGCTATCTTCATTCCGCAACCCTTCTATGGGATTCCAAGAAATACCCCAGGGTAATTGGCTGGTCCCAGTAAGATGTCTGCCCAATATTCTGCAACCCAACAGTCTTTATTCTAGTCGAAGTATCGAATTGTCTTGCCCCTTTTCGGGTAGTAGAATATGAACGAACAATAACAGGCGAATTAACAGTCTCGACTACGGGTTCAGCGGAATAACAGTTATTTATCTACATTCGGAGTCGAAACTGTTCATTTGCCAGTGAAAGTGTCCCGGAGCCAGTTCATTCTTGGGAAGGTATGGCCTTCTATAAACAATATAATTATAGAGGTCATGCCTCTTTAGCAGCCGTATCTCAATGTGAGGGTAGCCGGTGTGGATAATTCTGGATATTCCTAGAAATTAGAAAACCACAACATGCCAATTGCTTATCCCTCTAAATAAGGGAGAGCCGATGAACCTGAAAATTGGGCTCAACCACACTACTGGGTCTTCTATGATGCTGCCACTTTCTGGCAGCCATAGTTTGCTTCACAAACCATGGCGGAAATATCACTGATTGTGCAGGGCAATTGGTTTCCACAAAGACATTATTATTATTCTTATTATTATTACACAGGTACTTATAAAGCGCATAATCCCGGAGCTCAATGCGCTGAACAGAAACGAAAAAAATAGCAAAATACAATTCTCAACCATAAACTTGCTTGGAAGAATGGGTTTTCAACATAGACTTGAAAGTATTTAGAGTACATGCTTGCCGGATGCTTGACGGCAATCTGTTCCACAGATCAGGAGCGGTGTGAGTTGAAGGCCATACTGGTAATATTGGCTATCATTGTCTTGCTCAGCTGTTTTGGATTGCTTAGGAACATTGGATGAAGCCTAATTGTAAGGAGATCACTATTTCACTCGATGATCAAAAGTTAACATTGGCCAATAATAACACCGAGTTTCATGATAATCAATTTGAGATGGGGGAGGGAAAATTTACTGCAGTTTTTCACATGATGCATGAATGTGCCCCATCAGAGACCTTCCACCCACAATTCCCGTACTAAGTGTCATAACAAGAGTCAGTGCTGTAGTCGAGTCCTCTCAATCCGAGTCCGAGTCCGAGTCCTTGACATCCGAGTCCGAGACCGAGTCCGTAGCTTCCGAGTCCGAGTCACAGTCCGATTCCGAGTCGACTCCGAAAGTTCTTATGCAAATTTGAATAGCAATTTTTCTGACCACACATCTATCACTAATGTTCTAAGGGATGCTTTATGCCGAGCAAGTGCCTTCAAACTACTAACATGTCATGGGATGAGTTTTTAGATTGATCAGTCTGTGGGGACCTGTCCAAGGAATACATGTAGGCCCAGAGGTTCCACTCCTTCATAAACCACCTTAGATAATTTGGAGAGCAATACAAATGGAATGGGATGTAAATGAGAGACAAGTACCTTACATCTTTAATGATCGGCATTACCTAGCCTCGAAATAAGGTAGTAAATAAGACTGCAGCAATCCCATCGAGTTATTATATAAACATGTGTATATCACACAATCTGTGCGGTCATGGAAAGGTCCATGCCAGGTGTATGCATACTGTTTCAATCTAGATTTGGTGAGATAATTTCAATGTTATTTGAATGCTAAGGGTGGAATGTGCAATTAATTCGAATCAAATTCCATGTTGTTCATGTCATTCCGGAATAGCATGGAAACATAGTGAAGGACTCGGAAAGGACTCGGACCGATTCACCGAGTCCTTTGGGCCGAGTCCGAGTCATTGACCCCCGAGTACGAGTCCTTCAAGAGAAGGACTCGAGATCGGTCTCGAGTCCGAGTCCGGTTTCGAGTCCTCCAGCACGGACAAGCGTGCCAATGGCACAGCAGCTCACCTATCAATTCGCTTTAGTTCAATGCACATGAGTGGAAAGAGTGATCTAAAATAGACCATTGGTGCCGAATAATAATGACCAACTCTAATGATATTCTGATTTAAACTCTATATCGAGGGAAATCATTTCACATATCCCCACAGAATGACCAGAACGACCCTCCAGATTACCGTGAACCTGAAAACCCTCCTATGGAACATCGGTACCTGGTGATGGAGACCATCTTTCGTGATCATCAGATTCAAACAATATTCAGAAGCATTTTCCATAAAATGTTCCATATGACCCATGAGAAAGCAGGCCTTCAACCCTAAATACCCTGTGAGCAGTACATGTATTAGTACCCAATGGTAATGACTGATTTTCATGATCATCAGATTCGAACTCCAGGAGGAGAAGCATTCAGTGTATTTCCACAAAATGGCTCATCAAATCCCTGAACACCCCATATGTAGCATTGGTACCCGATAATGATTATCAGCTTCGAGGATCATCAGATTGGAACTCTAGGAAGAGAATCATTTGGCATATTCGAAATCTAAATAGTAGTCTGCGCCGCCTGTGGCTACAACTATTGGGGAGTTCCCTGGTGGACAGGATAGCGTGACACACTGTTTTGGTGCATCCGGAAAGAACAGAAATAGTTGTGCCCTATAATGTGCAGGTTTGACATGACCTGGTGGGGATTCACAGCTGACGAGAGTGATGTATCCAGGTATGCACCCTTGCCAGCTTGTATGGGATCGGTGTCCCGCAGATAAACCATGGAAAAAATACATACATAACAGTAGTTTTACAGTGTCTATGTATGACAACAAATTGTATTTGTCTACATGATAATCACTCTAATGTATGTGAGTTCTACAGAGTGGTTGAGACCATTTTCTTAGGCAGATATACAACGGCCTGCAGAGGCTCCTAACAACATTGATCGGATGCGTGAATGGCTGGCTATCAATAGAGTAAAACCATCTCATGTTATGATGGAAATCCCCCCTATGTATTCTCAGTTTCTTACATATTGTGTCCCAAACTTCAGCTGACCACATTGACAGGTATCAGAAATATTAGACAACTAGTTCACGGTTGGAGCCTATGTTGATGTAATCTCATTATAATCAAAGCTAATATTAGGAAGGATGGATGACTGGAATACTAAGGTACAAACCCTTTCTCTGTAGAACTGCAGAGTAATTGACCTTCAACGTTTGGTCTACTATGCTAATTGTGCAAAATTGTGAGCATGTTGCACAGTTGCAGTGTAGCATGGTGAAACATAACTCAAGTTTCACAACAAAGTTCCCTTTTGTTCTTCACACATAAGGAGCTAGTGCCACCTTACCAACTCTTCACACGAAAGTCACTCAAATGTTATGTACCTATTTGTCTTTTCTTCGAGTGCCAAATCCTTGTCTGCCAATCATATGAAGTCAATACTACACGACCCTTGACCTTCAATACTAGACGATGAGCTTGAATTCCCATCCTAGTCCTCCAACAGTCCTTCAGCTGCTCCATTGATCTTGTTCTTGATGTATCTTGCCTGTCTCTTCACTGATTGACGAGTCCTCGTCTTACATTCAGAATGTTCGGACTCGAATTCACACGACCCTTGACCTTCGATACCAGACGATGAGCTCGAGCCTCCATCTTAGTCCTCCGTCTGCTCCCCTTCAGCTGCTCCATTGATCTTCTTCTTGATGTATCTCGCCTGTCTCTTCGCTGATTGGCGAGTCCTCGACTTACATTCAGAATGTTCGGACTCAAGTTCACACGACCCTTGACCTCCGATACCAGACGATGAGCTTGAGCCTCCATCTTAGTCCTCCGTCTGCTTCCCCCCAGCTGCTCCATTGATCTTCTCCTTGATGTATCTTGCCTGTCTCTTCTCTGATTGCTGAGTCATCGGCTGCCATTCAAAATATGGAACCTGCAAGAGAACAAATGATAGTCACAAATTAGCCACTTCACAGTTGTGTATGTAATGTATGCTAATGATGGTGTCGAATGTCACACATGTGGTCCGGACTGTGCAAACAGTATGCAAATAAAGCCACTCCACCATAGCCGGCCAATTGACATTCAGACAATTCTCTCCCGGACAATTTCCACTCAACAAAATTTAATCTTAAGGTTAGGGTTAGGATAAAAAGTTAGGGTCACTTTTTGGGTGGGAATTGTCTGAATGGGAGTTGACAGGCAACCCACTTCACGGTTGTATTATATAATGTATGCTGATGGTGGTGTCGAACGTCACACAGGAACACTGGTAGACCAGACTGCGCAAGTATACACCCAGTTCTGGAAGACAAGACGCAAACTCGAGACAGACTCGAGTCCCTATTTTGTGGATGCATGACTCAGACACCACCCAAAGACTCAGCAGTGATGGAGTCGAGTCCAGCCAATCCGAGTCTGAGACCCTAGCATCCGAGTCAGAGTCCTCAGCTCCGATACCGAGTCAAGGCCTTAGTCGAGTCACCGAGTCCCTATTAAAACTCAGCATTTCTGCCAAAATGTACACCATCAGGTTTTGGTGACGGGTGTGTAAGGTGCTCAAAACCACAGATAGGCACTGTTAAAGTGTTGTAGGCATCCTTGCTGTTATCTTCTAATGTTAGCATGTTCAATACAATGCTCTTTCTCATTGTTATGGGTGAAATAACTAAGACATTTGCTTGCAAAAAATCAGTGAAGGACTCGGACAACGAGTCCCTGAGTCCTTTGTGCCAAGACCGAGTCTGAGTCCGAGTCCCTAGCATCTGAGTCCGAGTCCGAGACCGCTAAAATCGAGGCCGGTCTCGAGTCCAACTGTCCGAGACCGGTCTCGAGTGCTCCATCACTGCCCATGGCCCGGAAAACAGACAGCGCCAATAGCAGTGGTGCCCCTCAAGAGTCTCCTATAGTACAACACAAGGTCCATGGGCATTCTAAGCTGTTTTAGCCAGCAATACCTGATATCAACATCTTTATTCAAACATTGATCGTCTATTGCGATGTAGGTTCCTGTTTTAAATTGATGATAAAATAGAGAGATCATGAATGGATACCAGCTCATGTATGAAGTAGATATCAGATGGCTTCAAGAGATCGATGATCTAAAGAATCACTCTGCCATCTGCAGCATTTAAGATGTATGGGTGCGCAGGTTTCGCTGTCCTACTGAGCAGGGGCGTACGCAATGACCCAAGATGACCCAAGATTTTGAAGATTTTTTTGCAAACAAATATTTTTTACACCGATTTTGAAGATTCAAGTGGGCGTGTCAATGTATGGTAAAT
>JAUOBX010404775.1:0-10618 GCA_032360705.1 Eupentacta quinquesemita
AAAAAACCTGAACATTTCCGAGGTTTAACATATTTCAAACATCAGATGACATCAGATATATTCTACATTACACAGGTATGGCGATGATCGGATACCATGGAATAAACTGTACAATATGAAAAGTGAAACGAAAACGTGTTAGCATCGGAGTTCCAGAAGAAATTAACTACTTTTCTCACGACAGTGATATCATACTTTGATCTCATTTTTAGTCACAGCACGAGGAGGTCATTCTGTTGTGGTTCCGACTGGAAGACACACCCGTTATATACTGAGGGTTTGGAGAGATAACTGGTGTCATAGATTTTAGTTGTTAACGCAAAATATGTACATATTCGTCAACAGAAACCCCTATATCAAAGCACATTTGCAGCGCCCCTTTAACGTTCAATTTGAGCATGAGATAGCATAGGTTCCAAGAAGCATTGCAATCGTTGGTTCTACAAAAAAGAAGCGAAATACAGGCTTTTTTGTCACTGAAGTTGGATTTGATGGCGCTACACCACTATAGTTGACATACCGCCAAATACTTTAGCCGGGAACAGTTGAGTGGCAAGAACGCCTCTTTATTCATCGAGGGACATGATATGATTTCCCTGAATACCGGTACACCTCATGAATCAATCATTCTGGGATGAAAATTTGGCCTAAGGAATAAATGGTTGTTCAGGTGTGGAACCTCTCATTATTGCCTCTAGCAAGAGAGGCTTGTTGGACACGACTTCCCTCACTCTAGTCTGCTCCATGCCTATTTACGACTACATACATGCTGCCTGTTCGACTGGAAAGTGAACATATCCAGTACTATCAACATGTTTCTGTACATGTCTCCTGAGTACCATAATCACCAGTAGACAGAATTGGTCTGTTTATTTCAAAGACGATGAAGGATCCAAAATCATCAATTTAATTGTTAATTGGGCTATAACCCACAACAAAACTGGACGAGTTATTTCTCAGGGACCGTTACGGTAGCAAGGCAGGCTTAGGCCGGATACCTGGGTGTAGTGTGCATGTGTTCTACCTTATTTATATTTCATCTCCTCTCATCTTGCTCACCTTTGCACAAACGTCGTGAATTATCTGTTGAGATCGTCAGACGTTATTTGAAGAAGAAGAAGAAGAAGAAGAAGAATAAGAAGATATCTGAAGAACTTACTCGATGTAGAATCACTCATTTCCATATTAATTTCGAAGCTGCCTGGAGTAGAATCAACACGGCAGTCATAGACGTTTGTGGGAGGCTATTACCTACAACAACGTTACATGTAACATGTCTAGAACACGGAACTAATTTGTTCCTTCACTACATGTGCATTGACAACAGCGATAACCTGGCTGATGAGTTCACTGAACTAGTATCATTCAAAGCCTAATTCATGGAGAAAGCAAAATTGCATACACAAACACAACATAATAAGTTAAGTGCCCTACTTGTAGTGTTATTTTCATAGTTTCAACCCAACAAGGATGTTCCATGTGATTTTTCTATTGACAATTACGTATTGCAATTCAGCAAGTGATAACTAGTTTGGTGGTAGTCAACGTCACTGTAACGTATATGACATTTTATACGTCGTCGACATGTCGTTCGAATTTTTTTGAGTGATCAGTTTTCTCCGCATGTGATTTAAAATATCATATTTTCTATATTGTGACAGGTTGGCGATTCATTTATTTTTAAAATCGCGCTTTCATGATGAGAACATGATGTAACATTAGTTAACATTATATAAGGTATTTCGTGGATACATATATATATATGATTATCTGAAATATGATTTTATTTAAATACAATATAAATAAATCTATATTATTGAATATATCATATCATAACATATCTATATGTTCGTATTCCATGGCAAATATTCTGCGTTGATGGCCTTCGAGGTGTTCCGTCTCAATTGTGATTCGAACTGAACTAGACGATTTGCGGTAAATATATATTAATATAATTCAGAACATTCTGAGCAGTCGATTCATCTGCAACTGAATCGACTTGGTACAGTTTTGCCACAATTTCGGCAAGTCGGCTCTACGGTCACTGTCCAGAATTTTCTTGCAGCTGAATAACGGCCCAAACGAGAACGTTCGATAAAAACGGGAACACTACCTCTCACAATAGGCCTAGAGCACCAGGAACACTAGGAAACATTATTGATGAGATATATCGTATGTCTGACAGTCATTTCGAGGCCTACGTCAACAGAACTGCGTTGCAGTCGGATATAGGTTTCTACATGTGATCATTGGGGTCCCGAGAAAGGGATATAGGAACTAGCATAGTCCGGCATGAGTTTCGAGCGCTAAAAGTGTGTTTCCCAATATAAGTCACCACTTTGCAATCACATTTTGTTGTCGATGTGAATTAAGCGCAGGAGTAGCCAAACAGTATCAGTGACGATTGGCATGTAGCAATGTCTGGTTGAAATCCTGCACTCATCGCGGGGCGTTTCCCAATATGTGACTGTACTTGCAATTGCGATTTGGCAAAGTCTTGTCGACCTGTCGTGGTGTTTCAAAAAAAATCGTCAGTCTGATGTACACAGTCACCGGTTGGTCTTCAACATTCTATCCTCCCGGATTCAAGATAGTGATAAGATAATGGGTTTTCCTGGGGGGAAAAGGTAAAATGGCGGTTCCGGGAGCAAGTTGAGATTGTTGTCGCCCCGCCTCAATATCATCTGAGCCCTAGTTGGTACGAGGAGGCCAGCTATCTATATATATATATATATATATATATGTAATAAACATATACTATTGTGGCATAAGCCGTTACTCGGTGTTTCACGTCGCTAGACGATCTTCAGACTGCTTAAACTATACAATACCACCTAGCTGCTCAGCGCGAAACAAGCCTATTTTTCCGTACACGTTTCAATGGTTTCGGCCTATTGTGCCTGCACTTAGAGAAGGACTTACATCTCCTGTTGAGTAGGTTTTCACCCTTGGACAACAGAAAACAGAGCTTTTCGTCGATACACAGGTTACACAGCCCAGACCTGCGCATGCGCGTGCTGGACTGCTTGCGTACCCTCCACTTAATGAAGAACTGCTTCCCCCCACGCTTAAGACCCCAGATGTATTTCGAATATTTAGAATTCATGTGTTCTCTAGAATTTGTTGGGCAAATTATGTTCATCCAAATGAACTATATCTGTTTCCTGAATTCTTGTGAATTGTTGCCATTTTATTGCCAACTTATTTGATGTTGGGAACACACATCATTCCCTGCTAATTGAAAAGTCACAAACTCACGAATCTGCAGTGGCAACACTGATACCTAGTGTTCTGTTTACTTTAAATGGCAGATAGATGGATGACAGTGTGTCCTTGTACCAATTCCACTCATGGGAATAAGAGATGAGGGTATTGATGGGTTAAAACAATGAAATATGTAGAGGAATTTGTAATATCCATCCATCCATCCATCTTTCCATCCATCTTAATGTATATATTTGTTCATAATAATGACCAAGGGTCATTTAGGTAGGGTGTTGGAAGAGGTCCGGGGTCATCTGGTTGACCATCTCGTGAAAACTTGGAAAAAGCTTGTTCTCCTTGTTTTTTATCTGATGATCATTAACGTTCGTCATTATTATCAGATACCGATGCTTCATACAGAGTGTTCGGGGATGTAAGTTCCGAAATCATATGTGGTGGGACATTTTGGTTAATTTCATGAAAATATGTCAAATGCTTCTCCTATTAGAGTTCGAATATGATGGTCATGGAATGTGGTACCCCCCCCCCACACACACACGAGGGTTCTAATGCTACATGGATTTAGAGGCCAAGGCCATCTGGGGCACTGGGTTATATAGTGGTCAAGTATGGCCATTTTGCTATTTACCCAACCAGCAGCTTGTAGAATAGACCAGATAATTCTGGAAGCTGGTCAGTATTATCACTGACTTATTTTATCCTGGGTCAATTTCAATTATTGTGTAAAAATATGCAAGATGTTCTGCCGACTGTTTGAATCCAATGATCACGAAAGTTGGTTGAGTATTATCAATCAAGACCAAGGGTCACCTACAGTATGATAATAATTTCAAGCCATTGGAACATAACTATTCTCCTACTCATCTGCATTACACTGATCCAACTGAATTAGCAGATGAGCTACTGTACCATTAGCTAGTGATCTTGTTATCATGTTAACGTGCTGGAAGTGTTGAAAGTCATTCCAACACGATACTACTGGTCACTAAAGAAAAGTTGAATGGAATGGAAATGGAAATTGTATCGAACAAATTGTAATATAGAAGTTAATTGCAGTATCACTTCTGAAAATGTTGGGATGGCACACAGGTCCCCTTCGTGACTGCTGCGTCGTTATTGGCTATCAGTGGTATCCCACTGCTCCGAATGTGGAAGTTAGTATGACTGATTTCATTGCAAGCACAACACATCCCAATTACATTGAGGAAGGGTGGTGGCATAATTATTAATCATAATCAAGTCAATATGAGTTGGAATCCATATTATATCATACAACAAGATAGGCCTACTCATCTGGATTGCTTCACTCCATCCAGGTTTGGATGAGAACTTTGTCTGTCACAAAAGCAATGAAATAGCCCAACTAATTCAGTGCGCCAAGTGTAAACTGCCAGGGATGTGCACTTTAATCTCTGAAGCACAACATATTAACTGTGACACAGTGGTCAATCCCTACATGATAGGTATGGAATTCAGTCCTCAGCCAATCCCATGTGATCCACCGATGCTCTCAACACAATATGTCTACAACTAAATAAATGTTAAAAGACAATTTTGCAACAACATGCCAACGCACAATAGTTTGATATCACGTCATACCAGCCCACTACATATTAAATATTGTTCTGGTTTGAGCTACTGAACCATTGGTTCTCTAGTGTGGGGTTCTTGACCCACATTGATAGTGCTCACCACAGATACCAGCAAAAGGAGGATGTCAAATATAGCTAGAATCTCAGAAGCTCTAGCTAAAATAGCAAATTACATCGCAGTGGCAGACGAACTACCTCTGTCTTCAACGAAATGGATGAATATACTACTAATCATCTATCATAGCCAGTTTGGATATACTGATGACAGAAGTCAAAGCAAAATATAAGAAATCTACGGCGACAACTCTTGCGATCACTGATTATCCTGCCACAAAACCTAGCCTAACGGTGTAATGTTTAGCGAGCTCTTTGGAACGTCGATGTGATACTTATATGCTCGTTTACCAAATTATGCGTGCATCAGGATTTATCCCATGGCCGAAATGTGTATTATTTGAGTAATTGTATTGTGACAAGGCAGTTATTCCCAAATTAGTTCCACCTTGATATATGCAACCAGTCCACCACCCCCTCCCCCTTCAATTGTGAATTTCAGTTTCAGTTTTCGATTCTAATTCATATTGTACAAAATATAACTCATAGGAAGAAAAATGATTGGACAAATATATGAATAGTTAGTTCGTTCATTGCATCCCATCACCTTATTATTTTTCTCGAGTGGAGAATCTGCGTGCATCCACCTTGATGTGCAACCGAACGAAAAGTTGTCTTTAGCACACCTGCTTTATTATTTTATTAGGCAGTATCTGAGAAGTGAGAAGAGAATGTGCGAACCATCTGCACGCATGCTGTACATGAGTGTGGGTCATTCAAACTATAACATCTCTAAATCAAAACGAATCGTCATCGTATTAAGACGACCTGCATACTACTACTTGACAGCTCTTGCTTTGTGGGCTAAACATTTGTAACCTTAGTTATTGCTCCGCACTCGAGTGCATTCACCACTCGTGATCCTGTAAACCAGAAAAAAGTGGTCTCATTTCCACGTATTGATCCAACAATACAAACATCGGAAATGGAAGAAATGAAATGCTCAAATTGATTCGCTTCATTTTACGGTGGTAACGCGGGGTGTCTTTGAGTGATTGCGGAAGTTGAATGTTGCATGGTTCTGTTGACTGGATCAAAATTATCGACTACATGGCTCAGTAAGATGGGGTAAATGAATAACAGTGTCTCACACCACTTGATCCTCAGCGTTTCGGTCGCCGAACTCCGGCAAGTAACGACCAAGTAGGAGTTTATTGATCATGTCTGAATCGCCAATATAGAATAATAAAATCCCAGACGTGAAATATGCTGAAAGTTTTATAATGTCCATGGTGGATGGCATAGCGACTCATATATCCCACTAAGTGGGATGGAAAGGTTCAATTTACTAGTCCGTGGACTACGTGTTAGTATAATAAATGAGTATAATGTTGATAATATGTAACCACTATGACGAGTCTAAGCTTGAGCCCATTACTGTACTTTTATATTATCCATTAAACTTGCGTGCGGATTCACCCAAATTCATACGCAAACATATGTTTTTTGTTTGATTTTATCAAATATAGGAATATGCCTCTCATGTTTAGTCATGTCGGCTCAGATGGCAGTGGTTTAGCGCTATAGGCTAGTGTTTAATAACTGTCAATATACTTATGTACGCAGTTTGTTGTAGTCATTTCGCTGTAAAAGTTCCAAAATAACCAAATAAATGTGTCTATATCTAGTATAGAAAGAGCATATTATAAGTTAACCTACCAACTCATATCGGGGACACTTAGTGTGTACGTACTGACCTGGATGAAAATTAGGAGTCGACCTTGTGACGTAGCACTATTGACAAATGAAACGCCATTTTAGGACCTGGTTTATGCAGCATGTTTTCCCTGTGTCATTGCTGTCATTGTAATTAACATGCTTTATACACTTGCTCATGTGGAATCTCAATAGCAAGTTATTTGACACTCACAATAGCGATTGCATCAAAACTAACAAATGACTCACCAAATGGGAATATTGTTCCAAAGAGGCCAATTGCCTAAGGTATTATATTCTAGTAATTCGACTCCACCTAATGCACATGCCCACTCAATATTGATGGTGGCAAACTCTAACGCATTTTCATAGGGTTTGCTAAGTGATTCGATGATGATATCGGAGTGTGTGGGGGAGTGCAGTTGGTTGTGGTCCATGTTATATCGTTCAATGTTTGGGGTTCGTCTATATAATCGTGCTCGTTTTTTATGTTGTTTACTGAGGGAAAAATCGTACATAAATAATTAAAGGAACAGATGGAAAAAATTGGAATAAATATATATCTTGAAAGTATATAATCTATATCTATAAGTCTTGAAATCAGTGGGGGAAATGGCCACTTGCGGTGACTTCAGATCGTAGAGTTGCCCCTATCTTCCAATTATTATTCAGATGAGTGGGTACACATACATAACATACAAATACGGAAGGAGGAATAGGCCAGGAGGGAAGCTTTTTGCATTGGACATAAACCAAAATTGCAATAATGCTAGACTACGACTGTTCAAGATCGGTTGTAACACAAGAAGGTCTACATCAGTTTGCATATTATGTCAAACATATCCATCAAATATTGTATGTGCTTCCATCGGAGCCTGCTAATAACATCAAATACCATATTAAAAAATTACTCATAGTAATCATATTACAATTATGGAAGACTTATACGTTTATACTCAATGACAATTAGATATATTTGCATTGAGTGATTTGTTTTTGATTGACTATCATGAATAAACGAATAAACTGATGCATGCACGAGGGGGCGGGGGAGATGATGATAGCGCGAACATTATATATGTATTGTATTCATCGTACTTGTATCCTACTGTCGAAGTCAATCTCATGTAGAAAAAGTGCATACCAATGCAACCACGTCATCATACGAAGCACATAGCAACATTGTATAAATAGTGTACAGGGAGTGCAGTTTTTTGTGGCTGGAGCAGAAGCTCTCTCTCCACTGCAACCGAGCCTGAAAGAAAACTGAGAAAGTCGGAGTACCAAACTACTCCCATTTCAATATAACTAATCCTGCCCATATAATGGCCAAATAAAGTTTCACACTATACATTTCTTATGAGTAATCATATAATTTTCGATAATCGTAGTGAAAGACAAAGAAAACAAAGAACTATATATTCTCGACTCGCTTCAAGTCTCTGATGATCCTTTGAGGTATTAGTAAGATCGAGAGAATAGTTATCCTGTGGCGTCATGCACAAAGTGAATCAAACATGAGAGAGCAGGTGAAGAAACGTTCTAACATATCCTTTGTACTTGTGTCGTAATCAATCTGAGGTAGAGAGAGGTACAGACCAACGTAACACCGCTATCATACGAAGCACACAGCAACACATTACAAGTATTGTACTAGGAGTGTGTTTTACTGTGATTGAAGCCGAAGCTCTCTCTCCACTGCAACAGAGCCTGATAGAATAGTTATTTGAGAAGTTGGAGTCGCACCAAACTAATCCCATTTCAATATAACTGATCGTGCCCTTATAATGACAAAATAGTTCCCTACATCTATTTCTCATGAGCAATTATATATTATTCAATAATCGCTATGAGAAACCAAGAGAACAAAGATACATAAATATTCCTTCGGAGTGGAAGATCAAGTGAGTAGTTATCCGTGGCGGCATACACAAAGTGAATTGAACATTAGAGAGCAGGTGAAGAAACGTTCTAACAAATGATTCGTCATGCTCACAACATGAATGATTGGGATCTATTCCCTCCGGCAAAGTGAAGGCTCCGCACACAATCAAACGTTTCGTCGTCAGTGAGAATGAATTGTTTCCAACGCATTATCATTGAGTAAGGAAGGAAGCATTAGGTAGAAAACACAGGAACCAAAACGAGTAGAAAGAGGGGAAAATCATAACGGAATGGGACTGAATCGTCTATTTTTCCCAAAGTCACACCGACAGAAGGATATTCACCTGAAAATTGTCAATCTAATGTATCCGACATCACCTACTGCAAGTAAAGCTGAATGGAAGGGGGAGGGAGGACGTCCAAGAAGGACCTAGCTGAAAGGCACTGCTACGTGGACAAGACTCGGCATGGCAGATGCAGCCCATGTATGACATGACAGGAGGGGATGGTGATACATGGTCGGCCGAGCTTCGAAGAGCATGCCACTCTAACGTAAAGTAGTGTTCTCGAATCAGAACATGCACCTTGAACTAAGTCGGTTATAGATTGAGACTTTACATTTCATCTAAATCTAATAATACCAACGTTAAAGTCCGACCTACATAGGCAGATATGCCTAAAGGTAGGAATCCATATGTGCGGATTCGGGATTCGGTATCATTTTTGGAATCGCTGTTTTGTGAAGAAGGATAATTTTTTGGACGGGAAAAAGCTGTAGAATAAGGTGCAAACACAAAATATATGTAACTGCTCATAAATACAGTCGTTCGAATGCTCTATGAGGGGGATATTCCATATAACACCTTTGCGGTATGCGGCATTAATGCCGCATTGGTACGCGTGTCTATTTTGCCAACACAACACATGTTCCATCTTATTGGAACGATATTTCGCCACGTTGGGATCTGTTTTCATCTCCGTTACCATAATACATATTATTCGGGCATTTTACACATTTGCGTTCGCGTACAGGCGACTTTCATGTGTTTTGCCGCATCCCGCATACGCACATATGGAATCCGACCTTTAGTATGATCGTGAGTTGTGGTTTGGATGTGGTCTCAGTGAATGCTGCCAGTCGATTTCATTCACCTGGTTTCATAGCCCACCTGCCTTTTATTAGTGATGAAATCTCCAATTTATTGATGCTGAGTATTCTTTCACGTTCATCGGAAACTAACTCAAGCAAAACTCTAACTTATCTACTTGCGAACCGAAATAAATAAGTGAGATAGAAATGAAGTTTACCTCGTGAATATAGTAGATTCCTGTAACGAAGTAACAATCTGATTCTATAATCACACCCAAGGTAGCCATCGGTCCTGAACTCATAACCCATGTCATTATACTACCCTCTATCAATTTGAATCATCTCTTATTCTAATATGAAGTATTCCTCTATTATACGATTATCTAATCATCAAACCCATATTACCGCAGACAGAATTGCACCTGAAATCGCTAATAACATTTCTCCCCGTCATGTCTAAGCCTGCAAACTCAATCCCTCATATACATAGGACGAATCTTCCCACAGATCTGGGACAACTCTATACCCTCTCGAAACACCCTTCCATTTGAAAATCCGGTTCGGACAACTCATCTCCTTTCTTCCATCCTGTGTTTATCACAGATTCTACTTTTCTTTAATTCGACAAAGCTCCCACGATTACTCTATCGTTTTACACAGTCCATTCTATAGCCTTTTTCACTAAGACACTTCACACTGAAATAATGTATACAAACTGTGTAGAATTATACCCATCACCTGTTCACAGTGTGTACAACTGTGGCAGGTGTAGACATTTACACCTACTATGTAGACATGCATATACATTTTTATTCGAGTTGTGTGTAGAAATGTAACACATCACCGGTACAACTAGCACACTCGGTGTGCATAATTATACACATCACTGGTATATCTAGCACACTAATGCATTACATCGTCCCTTTTTTCGCGTAGTGACGAATACGCGAAAAGTTGATTTCGAGGAATCGCGTTTCAATGATTTTAGGATTTTGAAACGGCAAAATCAACTGTTAAACAACGATATATTCCCTATAACCTGTGCAGAATAGAAAGA
>JAUOBX010404997.1:0-10617 GCA_032360705.1 Eupentacta quinquesemita
GCGCAAGATCGCGATGCGTGGAGGAGGATAATCGCTGAGCATGTCGGATAGACGAGTCTCAACCTACTACTACTATACCTATATGTGGTGCTCTCACTTCTATAAGGCTATCTCAGGCTTCTGGTGTTCCCTGTGTATTTTCCCCCAATGCTCTTTCTCATGTTCATCAATGAGCCCCTTAAGCTCTACCACTTATTAGTATTCATTCATTTTGTTGATGACTACTATTCACTCGGTTTTCAATGACCCAGAAACAGAATTTTGACCTCGTTGCCAGATGTCGGAACATTCAGTTAGATCCCATTTTTCTGGGGCATTGCTAATCTGGTTACTTCTGACCGATCCAAGACTCAGATTCTGCCTTGATCAGGTCTGTTCGATTTCGATGCACTTCTTCTTTTCATGGCTGACCAGATTCTCTCTCATCTCAGTCTGCTTCTCTTAACATCTTCGATATAATGATCACCAATAATTTGTCTTGGAATTCTCTGAACACGTCAATCGTCACTAATGCTGTGAGAATGTTAAGATTCCTATGCTGTGCTAGCAGTAACAGTTACTTTACCCGAAACCAACTACTTTTGCATTGGGAAGCTCAAATATTCCCCCTCATGGAATATGGATGCCATATTCAGAGTGATGCTCCACGATCATCTCAGAGAGAGGCCATTTGTCTCAGGTCAAAGGTGGTTTGTGACTGGTGGACTGATAGGTTATATGGCTTTACGTTAACTTTGTACTCTTGACCTGTGCTTTACCCCCTCTACATTAACACATCAGGGGCATTGCATCGTACCATGTCTAGGTGGAGGTTCACAGCCAACAAAAGGATAATATCCAGGTTTCACCCTTGATGGAGCTAACTTGCTTCTCTGAAAGAACTGTTACCATAAGAATGCTGGGTAGAAAACAATCCTGCTAGATATGGGTAAACTGCATGACCCTACTTTTGAAAAAGACTGATAATTCAATTAGTCTCGGTACACTTTCTCTTCCCTTTGCAGTATTTAGCACCTGAAGTCTTGAGGAAGCAGGAGTATGATCGTAGTGTTGACTGGTGGTGTCTGGGAGCTGTTACATATGAGATGCTCTCTGGATTGGTGAGTGAACACATGCTATCATTACAGTAGCCTGGGAGTGGGAATATAACACAGTACTACTCTCATGGCAGTACCATAGGTTAGGAACATAACATGGTACTACTCCCATGGCAGTACCATAAGTTAGGAACATAGCATGGCACTACTCCCATGGCAGTACCATAAGTTAGGAATATAACATGGTACTACTCCCATGAGAGTAGGAATATACTGTGGCACTACACTGGTGATAGTACCATGGGAGTGGGTATATAATGTGGTGCTACTCTCAAAGTTAGGAGAATCCCATAAATTATGCAAAGTTGATCTCACCTTGAGGAGAGCGCCATGTTTTCTGGGACCAGATGTAGTTCATATCCAACACATGTTGTGTAAAAATGCATAGACCATAGAGGTCAGCGATCATGTAGCAATGCCCACTTTCTATACCATCTGAGATTCTCTGGGACAGACGGACATGTGTGCTAACTTTGAGATCGATCAGTCAAACATCAGAGAGTGTTGCACTAACACAAAAGTCTTCAGGCGGTGAACACGACAGATATGGTGATGGCAGAACTCTAGGGATAAAATTTCTTAGTTAAAGGCGTATGGTAGGCATCATATCTTACTGCAATATTGTACTTATAATAATCTATGATCTGAATGTTTGTTCTGCATTTCAGCCTCCATTTTACAGCAGGGACACCGCAGAAATGTATGATAACATTCTGAACAAGCCACTGAAGCTGAGGCACAACTTCACCCCTGCTGCAAAGAGTGTCCTAGATGGGGTAAGAATACAGCCGGGAAGAATCCCCGATCGCGAAATGCGACATGCTAATCACAGAATTTGGCCACTCCCGCAGAATTTCAGGGAATTCACAGAATCTGCAGAAAATCAATATTTGACCCGCCTAAATAACTCCTCAACAATTTATTCTGTTTTATCCTCTAGAATTTGAATGTTTATTGCGTACAAGTTTTGGTTGAGCCTGACAGAAGAGTGCAGACAGCGCTCCCTGAGCTGGCCAATTTAGCAAAAAGTTACGATCGATCAATCTTATGGTCCATCGCACACAATGGTAACCCCCTGCTACTGTACATACAATACAGAGGCTCACGCAAGAAATGAATCAATTTGTGGTGTTTGTTGCTGATCTGACAGACTGACAGATTATCTGAAGGTTGCAAGCTCACATACTTGATATACATTGTAGTTTATAGTAGTAACATGTAGGCTCATGTAGCGAGCATACGAGGCATGCTAGCATAATGTATTGTGCGATGCACCGAAACAAACTATTAGCACAGGATAAATATTGTGCTAGTGCTATGCAGCCCACACAATGCAGTGTAGTGAGTGTACTGTGCTAGTACGTAGCTAGCCCAGTGCAACGTCAAATAACATCGCATGCACGCTGAACAGTGTCTGCGATACATGCACGAAACACATGCAAAACACGGAAGTATGATAACAAAGGAATCCGTGGTGCAAAATAGTTGAAACAAAATTTCATTGATCGCGATGTGAATAACAAGATGTCATGGCGTTACAATCAGTAATAAAATCACCCAAGGAATTGCATCGTGAACAACATCAACATATAATAAGAAAGAACATTCGTAGCTTCCGAACCATATCGACAGTGCTCCCATACAATCTAATGAATTGAATTATCATTTATTGCACTGCTCTCGAATCATCGCTGCAAACTTATAATGAACACCGATGTGAAATCCTACTTGCGACTTTTTTTTATTAACAATCATATGAATGCTAAGACCTGTCTTACGGGTATAGTCTTTGTCAGTACAAAGCCCAGTTTGCGGTTTGTGTAAAATAGTGGGCTGATCTGTCCGCGCATTGCATCCCAATCGAAGCTTTCGCGGAACTGGTACACACAGTGCAGAAAACAGCTGATTTATGATGCGCGGAATAG
This sequence comes from Eupentacta quinquesemita, assembly GCA_032360705.1. Lineage (NCBI taxonomy): Eukaryota > Metazoa > Echinodermata > Holothuroidea > Dendrochirotida > Sclerodactylidae > Eupentacta > Eupentacta quinquesemita. Next base: position 3,023 of record JAUOBX010404997.1, read on the forward strand.
TGCCGAATTCATCAAAAATGCGCGCAGAATTCTCAGTCTCAAACCACAGACTCTCCCGGGCCCTAGGTAAGAACTGCTATGATCACTATGAGACTTACACCTAAACCCTTCATATAAATATTTCATAATCCTTACTTGATGGCAACAAGTGCGGTTGCTGTTAGAGTAAGGTGAATCCGGCCACCCTCGTGAGGGGATCAAACCGGATTGAAACTGGACAAGAGAGAGAGAGAGGACTTCAGTGGAAATACTCACGCACACTTTGTGTAAACGCAATAGGGACATTCATTTGATGCACGGTATGACGTCATCAGACCTAATACATATAATTGTAGATATAGATGACACAGATATGAGACGAGGTGGGAACTTACAATTCGGGTGGTATGGGTGATGAAAAACTCTTCTCCTCTAGTTACCACCTAACAAGCATCTATGTAACAAAACGTCATACGAACTTCTGGTTTGAACGATATGTTTATACATTCTTTATCCACATATAGGCTAAACCTCATGAATACATAAGCCTGCGGTTGTTAATTGACCAAGCTAACTCATAGCCCATTGCCATTATGATAGACTCCGGATTATCATTAACATTCAAACAAGTCCGGCTGCCATTATTCGCTCGATCTCGTGTTCACTACCAACCACTCGTGGCGTTTCTATAAATAAATATTAAACATAGACAATTGGGTTGAGCCAGGTTCATACAGTTTTACTACAGTGCACATGGAATAACTACCACCGCTTCATCGCTTGACATCCACCGTTAATTGACCGAAAATATGGCTGGAGGGCTATGCCTGTAATTTATCGTTATGTAAGACAGTATACATATAATTATTACTGTCGAGTTCAATGATTCAAATGTTCCATGACTCTATAATAAGTCTGATCGTTCAATTCCGCGTGTGCCAACCGAGTTGATCGAATATGTTGAATTTCTCCACGCATGGAATATTATGAGCTGAAGTACGTTTGGCACAAGAAAATAGCTTTGTATATGAAGCGGTTCGCTATATGAGTACCGGATATCATCATTATTATCTGAATACGTCGTACACTCTGGTGAATGGGAGCATTTAATGTAGTACGAATGTTCAATATGACTTGTGTCTTTTAATAGTAAATTCTTAAACAAATGTTCCATAAAATGGCAAGCATATTATCAGGTGCTATATAGTACCCAAGGTGGCGGCGATACATATGGTCCCTATGAATAAATGAATTAATGAGAGGTTTGTGTGCTCCCCATCACAAGGCAGCTGCATGCCAAATTTCAGACTGATCGAACCGAAGATTCTGGACGTGGTGAAGAGTTGATCAGAATCCACCTCTTTCGGCCTCTGTTGACCCAGAAACATTGGGAATGATGTAATGATCATGGGGAACCCTAACATCAAGTATGAGCCTCATGCATTAAGGTGGGATCGTGTTATCGCGAAAACGTCACACACTCACATACATGTACCGTCATGACTGCTTAGAATGTGGAGACAAATACACTGCTGAGAACACACCATGTTGTGGCTTGCCAATCTCTTTGCACATCCACACAAGTGTGCTCACCCGCAGGTCGAAGAGTATAATATCTACTTTCATATATAGCGCTTCTCCACGTCAGTGACATGCTCAAAGCGCTTTACATATATTACCTTGATCATAGGAAGTGGTACGCACTCCGACGATCCCGGAGAGTATGTGGCAGCAGATAACTCCGCGCCGATTGTACTCAGCTCTCTCACAGGTTCCCAAAGTCTGGGTGGGAGAGGCAATGGAGATAATGCATCTTGCCCAAGGACGCACCGGCCGTGATTTGAACCCGCAACCCTCGGATTTTGTGTCCAGTGCTCTACCAACTGAGCTAATCCGATCTTCAAAAGAAGAAATATCCAAAGGTCAGTTTCACATTTCCATCTACCAGATAAACAAAATCAGTTTGATCCAACCACACTTTCAATAATACTTATTATTTATATGTTTTCTACAACCTGAGTGGTTCAGAAGCTCAGTTCAGACCAGTTTCGAAATACCATCTAATTATGCTTCGATAGTTTACTGCAAGAAATGCTGGCGGATATTTATATTATGGTAGATTGGTAGGTTAGTCATATTGATAGCAACCAATTAGCCATGAGAGCCATAGCATGAATAATGAATATACGTCCACAGTTTGTCAATATAATTATGCTCTCTTCTCTACGAGTTAGCTGAAAAACTTCCCAGCTGTTAGATAGTTCCCGCTCTCCTCATCCAAAGCTAGCCTATCATGTAAAGGCTGTCAGACCTGTGTGTCCACTCATACTGCTATGCCACACTCCTCTACCATATGAACCATCCATATACACATGCTTTTTTCCCAAATGTGGAAATATCAAGAATGATGAAACATTCACAGACATGAGAGACCCACCCAGGCGTTTCTGGGAACCTTGTGGGATGACTTGTATAGTAGTGAATAGTAGCGTGCGCCATATTTGGCAGCCCTATTGGGATGCCCCCCGGAGGACACGATGACGTGATACACAAGTGTCTGTGCATCAGGAAAAAAAGAATGAAATGCGCACTACAAGATGTGTGATTGACAAGTCACCAATCGGAGGTAAGAAGCGCTCAGAGCATGTCGTTGACCTGGAAAAGTGCTATATAAGAACGGAATATTATTGATGTATGTCAACTGGCTTACGTTCTCCTCTCTGCGAGTTTACTGAGAATCCTTGCAGCTGCCGGGAAGTTTCGGCTCTTCTCGTAGAACATCCACAGAAGGTCCATCATCTGGAGGTTATCAGGCTCATACTGGGTGGCTCTCTGGAGGTAAGGCTCCACAAAGGGGGAAGAGATCTGGGAAGGTCATGAAACCACAGCAACAATCAATTGTTATAGGTAAATTATAGGTATAGGTATACTTGGGTTGTAGTCTCTGAGAAAGGCCATTATGAGATCACCTTATGGCATATATATTTTTCCATCAATTGTAGGGCCTAATATAAGGTACTAAAAAACAATTGCAAAATTGTGTCTGAGATTACATGTATTGAGTCCTCATAATTCAAATCACAGTTGCCCACCGAACATCAGACCGAAAGCATTCTCTTAGCAGAGGCAAGACTAATTTGGCTTCATGATTGGTTAATTGGTATGATTGCTGTGTGATTTTTTGTGTAATCACTGTTCAGCTTTTGTTAACACGAGTCACTCAATAATGAATAGTGTGAGTTCAAAATGTCTGATTTACTGTGTTTCCCCAAAGATCAACATTTCCAGTTGCAATTGAAGGGGGTCTCCTCCTGTCCAGTCCATCAGATCAGGGCAATTGAGACTCTGAACCCGAAGGGCAGGGCTATATAGATAGATAGATATATTTATTCAGCCAGTTGCATAAAAGACAATGGAAATTGTGTGAACACAGGAACTCTCAAATAAACGTTATCAAAGTTGAAAAGACGTATGCTGAAACAATGAAGTGACATGAAAATTAATTAATATAAACCAATTAGCAGAGTGAAAATATATGTAGTATAAGCAGCAAAAACGTGGAAACCTCTAGAAACAGTAGAAGTGGGTGAAATAACATGGGCACTAAAAATGACAACATACCACTGCACAACATGATTTTTTTTAACTTTCACTATGAAACAGTCATAGGGAGTGATATTAAAAGCGGCCTTGACCATGATAGTATGCACTGCCTCGAGGTGTAATCTTCAAGAAAGCTTGAGAATAGTGCTAGAGAGAAACAAATCTACAGGATACAGCCCCCACTTGGGATGAGATACTCTATTGTAGCAGGCATACCTCTAACAGCCGATCTTTGAGACCTTTGTCAATGAGCCAGTCATAGAGGGCGACATGGAACAATTCATCATCAGATCTGAGACAGGTCTGCATCATGTCCTCCAGCTGAAACAAAATAGTATCATGAGTGGGGTGAGAAAAATAACAACAGAGTGAAGCGGATCCCATATCACATAGTTGTAAAATGTTCTTGAATATGGGTTTTCCTTCACCATGCAACACCAATCAGTACAACTGAAATATATGTTGGGAACACAATGTAATATTTATGAATTGAGAATAATATTCAACCAAACTCCCGGATCTGAGCCAGTTACCAACTTAAATGACCCAGAAATTAAACAGACTGTATCGAGTGAAAAAGTTCTCAGTTTTTTCCCTTATATAAAGCCTCCCAAACAGCTCACAAAAGCTGGGAGAAAAGGTGATTGGATCGATGCTCAGTTCAATTAGGCCTCATTTCGTAACTTGATAAAGATATTATTCCTGTCAGGCTGTCCAACCAGCTTGGGGGACCTCACCATAAGTATTCTATGAAATATGAAACCCTTACTTTCTGAAAGATAAGCAGTGAATTGAAATTACCTCGAGAAGGGTAACCAAATTGATTTGTTGTCTGAGGAATTTACTGTATGAGGAAAGATTGAGGGGTCTTGGTCTGCCTCCCAACCTAAATGCAGATTCTCACGAGATAGATAACTTTTCTCCCAATGCCCTCTTCATTTCCAACAGTAGAACTAATCGGGCCATCGGTGTAGGCTTCGTGGGGAACAGTACAAATGTTTTTGACCTTGGAGGCTTCTACATCTTTCTCAGCCGCATCACGGGGTGTTGGTTGGGTAGGGGATGGTGAGGGCGCTGGCCTGGTCCATATGGCGGATGCATGTGCTTTAATGAAGTCAAGGTGAATCTTCTTCTCCAGTTTTAATCCGGTTTGATCCCCTCACGGGGGTGGCCGGATTCACCTTAGTCTAACAGCAACCGCACTTGTTGCCATCAAGTGAGCATAATCCATAATATTAATAACAAATCTTATAAAGCGCAGAATCCAGAACTGAATGTGCTCAATGCGCTGCCGGGACAAAAAAGCCCACGTAGAAAAATAATCATACATAATTAATTGAAATACGACAGGAAAAGATGGGTTTTCGGATGTTTCTTGAATTTGTGGTAATATGGTTCAATTTGTTTAAATTGTCCAATACTTATAGCGGTCATCAGTTTCAACTTTGTGGGATTCAGTGACATTCAGAGAAAAAATTGCCTCTGGGGGTGCTTACATATCTCTCAGCCTCATCCCTGGTGAGTTGGTTGGGGTCAGGAGAGGGTGGAGGTCCTGGTCTGGCCGGTACAGTGGACGCATTTGCCATGGTACTGGCTGTCAACAGCTTATCCAGCACCTCTGTCACGCTTCGGTAGCATTCATACCTGTAGGGGAATGGAGAAAATCAAATTATTATTGTTTGCTCAAAAATGTTCTCACGAGGTTGAAGATACTGATAAAGGTACACATTTTAGGAAAGAAATGCATGTTTTTTTTTTGACAAACTTGTAGAACTGTTCATGATGCCGAACAGATGGAGCTTATGAAATGTGCAGAACAATCAATTATTGCGGAAAATTACACACAAAAGTCCACAACATTGTCTAAGTGAGACACGGTTCCCCTAATCAGACATATTTTTCTTCGCTAAATTATGGAGTGCGTAGGAAATGTGGAATGATATAGCTATTGATAACTTTCAAAGTGTTTTCTCTACATATGATGACAATTATATGTGATGGAAAAACAATAAAATCAGTTTGGAGCAAGAAATGACCAGAAACTGAGGGCATCTAAAACATGGAAGATAAGCATCCATACATTTTTCATTTAATTTCACTTGCCCTTGGCAAGTGTGATTTTGGTCAGGGCAGGTGTATCTATTCCATCACTTGCCCAAATTTACACTGTCCGCATATACTATTCACCAAAGGAAAAGGTTCTGTTCATACAAATGTCATATTCATTCAAGTGGAAAAGTTACTCTTAACGTTGGGCCCAGTTCTGGAAAGCTGCTTACCTAGCAGAGAACGCCTGCATGCCCTGCAGATCTGAGGGTGGTTTACCATTACGGTAGTAATGGACGGCCAGGTTAGACGGATCCTGCTTCTTGGCAGATGAGAGGCACAGATCTACCACGCCATCGTAGAACCGAGCTGTGGATATACAACAGATTTGAGTGAGATGAGGTGAATCATTCTATTATCCAGATATTTTCCCTGCTTCTTATTGATGGAAATAAAGCCCACAGCTGGTTCGATAAAATATAGTTACTTTGAATATGCTAGTGTAAATTCCAGAACGGAAGAAATATGCTCTTCAGAAATCATGACTGTTAGAGGTTCCTCATATTACCATATTTATACCCTGCTACCATCTTCACATACATTTTTTATTCAAATTATTCCAATGGTACAGGCTGAATGCTCATCAAGGAACTCTGGCTGTGCTGATCCTGGATGAGCACAATTAAGCGACAGCTCGTCTCCGCCGTCAGATATGATCTGAAGGGACTGGGGTGTGGCCAATCAGGACCTGCTCCCCAGACTACCATTTTACGGCTCCATTTGACAGATGACCCAGTGAGAATGCAAGACACCAACAGTGCTATCAACATGGTTTTCTTTATGAATCATAAGTGAAATCCTATCATCCAAATCAAATCATACAGATATAGAGATTTAGTTCCTGTATGTTAGCTATTCATAGCAATAAATCTGTTTATTTACCTTGATAGAATTCCTGACATATCGCTGGTAAATTCAGCTGCTGATTCACCTGTTTGAAATGCTGTGAAGTAAAAGCACTCAAATATATTACAAAACTGAAAGCACTGACAAAAGGCACAGCTAGATGGAAGCAGAAGCCTGGATACATAAAATTATGCAAATTAATGAGGTACTGCATCTGCATGCGAATTAGAGCATTGAAATTAAACTAAAATGACAATTTAATAGCAAATAGCATCAAATAAAGGTAAGTAATATTGTCAATTTGTGTGTATATCGAATATTCAGTGTATGGTTACGAACTGATGTTCACTACAATGAATACCTTAGTGGAAAAGCTCATGAGAGATGTGCTACATGTAGAAATACTTCATGCTGTTCAAGCTGGAGCTATTCACTAATGAATTCTAACCTCAGCAATGGAATATTCACACAACAACATGGTCATAGGGTTGGGGAACTCATGGTTAGTGATTTATATGATAGGAATATCGCCTTTGTGACAAATGAAACTTACAGGTAACATACAACTAGCTAAATATGTATTCGTGTCCTGAAATATGTGGTTTCCCAATATCCCTTGTGGCCACTATCGTTTTTCTACTTTGTGTGTTTTCTCATGCGTACCATGCATGACAGTCAGTCCAGGGATTGCATCATGGAAAGGTAATGAAGTAATGTATCACCCCTTCTCTGGCCTCCTGCAGTAAATGCTTTTGGACAAACTTTTAGTGCTGTTTGACTGGGACTGTTCCTGTATTTGTTCAACTTGTTGCAACATACCCTTTTCTACTTCACGTTCAGTGAAGCGAAATTATGAGAGTAATAATTCATATACCTCCAGAGAATCCTGTAATAGTTCCCCCTTGTTCGATCGTGTCTCAGCACCCACTGCAGCTTGGAGCTCTTCGGTGGCCTAGTAGAAAACAGTAAAGGTAAACAAACAAAAAAGCCACAAGGCTTAGTGATTCCTTGACTGCATTGGAGTGGTGTAGTGGTTAGTCCACTCGCCTCGCATGCTGAGG
>JAUOBX010405219.1:0-10616 GCA_032360705.1 Eupentacta quinquesemita
TTTCAGGATTGGCACGGGGAAGGCTTTTAAGGAATGGTCGATATCTTATCCGTTACAAATGCGTTCGGGGAGATTTTTGCATTTTCGGAGACCAATTTGTCCAAATTTTCCACCTGTGGTATTCATTTTGAGATCGAAGGATCATGTCATATACTCTTTAAATAGTTTACAAACGCAATCGTATACGTCTTGGTAGCTGACCTGCGGGCAGATACCGTATGTGGTAGGTCCGAACTGACTGAATGAGTCACCTGTTGAAAGTTGAATGGCCACTAGATGAGGTCGTATGGTGCGAAAATGAAAGATGATCCCATGTTCAGAAAACATCGAAATGGCCGCCTGGCTTGGTTGTAATGAGTGAAATTGAAACTTGGTCTTAGAATGATCGCCACGTTCCAAAACTCACAAATATGCGATCAAATCAGTCCGTTGAGAAATTCGAAATTGCCCCTGAGTGGGGTCGTGATAGTCTCAGAACGATTGCCACGTTTCAAAACGCACAAAATGGATGAAATCGGTTCGTCGAAAATTCAAAATGGCCGCCGGGTGGGGTCGTATGGTCACTCTGGTGTCAAAATCAAAGTTGGTCTCAAAATGATCGCCATGTTCCACAACGCGTGAATCTGGGTTGACTGGTAGAAATCAGTTCGTATAAAAATTCGAAATAGTTGCCGGGTGGGGCCGTATGGTGCGGAAATAAAAGTTGCTGCCAAAACGATCGCCAAGTTCCAAAAACGCGTAAATATGCGATGAAATCAGTTCGTCGAAAAAATCGGAATGGCGGCCGTCGGAGTAGTGGGCGACGCCCACTTCCGAACTCATCCAACATTTTTAGGGCAGACATGTGTGCCAAGTTTCGTGTTGATCACATGAACGGTTCCAAAGAAATACGGACGAACGGACGAACGGACGAACGGACGAACGGACGTACGAAGAGACATGATGACTGCTTGAGCTGCTCAGCCGCAGCTAAAAATTACCCTCATTTACACCAAAACAATACGTTTGCTGTACACCCTCATGATAAAGCTACACACCAAATTTCAGCTCAACCAGATTGAGCCTTCTCGACTTATCATGTTTACATTGATTCCAGACTGTGACATCTAGTGACCTCAGATGACATCTAACCTGACCTCTGACCCGACCCTCGAACAATAGGGATCATACATCATGGGGAAGTCATATACTGAGTATGAGCTTTATCCATCCACATGGGGTTGAGTTAATGTGTTTAGTAGCCAGGCATCACATACACACATACACACACATACACTCATGACTGCATATATTCCTCCTACTTCGTCAAGGAATCCAATTATTTGTCCTTCCGAAGTTCCCAGCCTCCCAAGAGAACAGAATTCCATGATTTTCTTCTCATAATGGAGTCGCAAAATATTCCAGGATGAAAAAAGTGTACTTAAACAAGGGTGCCAATGGTACAGTGGCTCATCTGTTAATTTGCATCATTGTATTGCACATGAGTGAGAGGAGTGTTCCGTTCATAGGACCCTTACAACTATTTGGGCCATAATTTACCCCTAATTAACGGTTTACTTCAAATACCTAACAAGAGTGCAAATGGCACGGTGGCTCACATGGTACTGCAATCTGATGAGAATTTACTGATTGAGCAATCATTGATGTCATAACAGCATTTTGGACCTTAGGCCAAAAAATCCCGAACATCCCAAATATAGGGTTATTAGGGCATCATTATGACCATGATTTCGAATGGAGGGACCCCTCCCCCTCCCCAATGGCCCACAACCAATGGACCATTACATGTAACACTAAGAAAATCAGTTGAAGCTTGTGAGAGAAGATGCTTTTCAAGCACCATTGTGTGTAGTTCCATAAAATGGGTCATAGGGCCTGAGTGGGACCTACGATTACAAATTATTGAACACCTCACCATCATTATGGTGAAATTTGTAGTAAGAGCATTTTGCGGGATTCCACATGATGGGCCCCAGGGCCCATATTTTTGGATAGATAGATAGATAGATAGATGCTAGACACGGGTACTGATCCGATACAAGCTAGTATACCTAGGTACAGCACTCTCGTTAGTTGCAAACCCTCACCAGGTCATAGATCAAGGCAATGCCAGAATAAAGTGTGATCTCAATGTGAAGAGGGGGGTCATTATACGCAGACAGCAACATACAAATCGCTTCCCCCTCATTGTAAGCAATCGAGATAAAGAACCTCCCTCCCTGCAACATGGACTTGAACTGGTGCCCTCATCAAACAACTTTCCTCAAATTTGACATGTGTTTCTGAAGCAAACCCATGCAATATAGAGTCTCATTTTGGTTTGATCATTACACAATGGAATACCGAATGACACGCTGTGCAGAAACAGAACTGTGCTGAAATAGTAGACTTTTGAAAATTCGATCCATGTTCGTAAACATGGTGTCATGTATGTTACGAACATAACCCTACGCTATATATGCTAGTTACATGTGGGAAACAAGCTCAGATCAACTCAACTTTTCTTCATCCAACAACATTTGATGCAGGTATGAAAGCCTAGGATAAGTTTGTTTCCTGATTTATATGCAAACTATGTAACCTGTAATTCCATTGTGTCATGCCGTTATGAACATAGCCTCGCAAAATAATGATTCCACAAATCACTTAATCACACCTCTTCAGAGAATAGCTTTCATTTTGTGGAATGTTCCCTGTTCCTGAGTAGCTAATACTGTATAAGTGTGACAGTACTGACCGATTATCATGTCAATGCTGACCAAGTGTAGCCAGTATATGTGATGGAAAGCATGGTGTCAACAAGTTATACACTATTATGAACATACAGTAGCCCGAGTAGAAGTTCAATTGGAAAATAAGCTACTGTGGTAATACAAAATTCAACATTGCCTGTCTCAGGTAGCCTGAGTGGGTGGTGATTGGAAATGAACCACTCAACATCTAATAAGTTGGGGAATGGTGGAATGCATGTTTAGTGGCTATGTTCATAACGGTATCAACCGGGCTGTGAATTATTCAATGCATATCAAGTCTATAACAACAATTGATGCCTATATAGTTCTGAAGAAAGATGTTCTAGTAATAGAATATGAGATAACATACCATGCAGAAACAACATGAGCAACACAACAAAGTCAGAATTGCAAACTTGTGAAATGCTGGTTATGTTTGTAACATTGTGTCGACATTGTGTCAAACTATGCCATGAACATTGTTTCGTATACCCGATACAGGTTTTTATAGAGCTCAACGTGCTCGAATGAATGAACTGTCTAACCAAGCTATTGAACAGCAAGTGTTATTGTTGTGAGTGAATACACATATCTAGAACATAATATTGATATTAGCAGATACTTCATGAGGTCCTCTGTCAAGAACATATATACTAACTCAACATAGCCAAGTTCAATAACAATCCCACAAAAATCCATGTGCTGAAGGAGAACTTCCAGTTCTAGTATACCTAACCTTGTAAATGACCTACTACTACTGCAAAACATGTCAATACTGCCTACATGTAGTTGGTAGGTGTCATGAACAGTATGGTGTCAATAAACATGACGCCATTATGAACATAGCTCATGGGAATTTTGATATAAAAAAGATACATTCTGGTATATGAAGCGCAACATTGTCCCTCACGACTATGTAGGAGTTTCATAGATTCATTTTAGATCCCTCATTCCTTGAATGACCCCCACATGCCAGAGGATTTGGAAGTGCAAATAATGTGGCAATGTTCATAACAGTGTCAACTCATGAAATAAAATGCACCCTCAATCAAATCAATAATTACAGGATATGTTTTAATTTTCTGGGAATAATACTGTTTCAGTAAGAAGATGGGAGAAGTCTGCCAGCCAAAAAAGAAATGGATATCTTCATCCTCGGGCCAACAGTCTTGCAAAAGACACTATGTTATGAACATCGCCTCCCCAGCACAGGACCTGGAACATGAATTTCCATGGTCTTGTTCTCTTTCAACTTATATGCAACTATCTTCTAGTTCCTTGTATGTATTTTCTTAGGTGCTCAACCTCTCAAAAATGGTCTCCAAAGAAATTGACAGTTCTAAATGCTGATATTCATGTCACATTTTCTGTTGCAGTATCATATTTGTGCTTATATAACATTATTAGCGCATCATGATCACCAAGTTTCATGATCACCAGATTTGCACACAAGGTTTACTAGATTTTGACCTCTGTTGACCCCAGATGACATCGGATCCAAAAGAAACAGGGCGCATGTACTTCATGTGGCCAACCTACATGTACATATTATGAAGTCTCTACACCTTTTCGTTCACTAGTGATTGTGTTCACGAGGTCTTTGGACTTCGACCTCCACTAACCCCAGATGATTTTACACTAAACCCCCGAACAATAGGAATCATGTACTCCGTATGGCCAACCCACATACCAAGTATAAAGGGGTGTTATGTGACATACACACACAGATACACACATTCAGAGATACACACACTCACCATTGCATAGATTCCTTTGCCTCTGGCACGGCATCACAGATACATATCAATTATGACTATTCATTATATCACAATCGAGATCTATTTCAGGTCGTGATACCCTTTGTAGGTGTCATGAGTCCTGAACTACATTACCAAAGCATACGTGTACCAATCATCGCACAAGTATGAGTTCGTTTCGATCAAATATGCGAATTCATGGAAATACGTATGGCCACTTTGGGAAGAGTGGCCCTGCAGCAATAACACCCCACCATGCAACATGAGTGTCTCTAAAGTATAAATGTTCACCGGAGACAAAAAGTACAGATACAGGCAACTGCTGCATCATGGGAAGGAGATAATTAAGCTATACAGTTGCTCAATGCAATTATTGAAATGAAAACATTATTGTTCACTAAAAAGAACATTGGATTGGACCAAACATCACAAACACAATGACATACAGGATCATGTCCAGCAATTACGGAATAGTTAGTTATTTATGGAATCCACATCCGTAGGTCGGACAGAATTTCCCACAGTGCAAATTGACACAACAATTCCTAACACCAACCTACACTGTACTTGCATGGGATCGAATAAGCTCAGTCGGTAGAGCTCAGGACGGTTGATCTGAAGGTTGCGAGTTCAAATCCCAGCGGACTGGCTTTGAAGGCGACTTTAACAACCCAGGTGTTATTGGGAGACATGTGAGGTTACTTGATAGTAGTAGCATGCGCCATGACGTGATATACAGTGTGTGTGCATCAGGAAAGAACAGAAGGAAAGGCGCACCATAAAGTATGGGATTGACAAGCCACTAATGAATGATCAGAGGTAATATATATGTACTGTAGATCAGTGATAAAGCGCTATGTAAGAACCGGATATTATTATTGTTACTACAATTCATGGAGATGATCTGGAAGTTGCATTCCTTCCATGTTGCCCATGCTTGCTGTGTTCTTACTTGCTAATTTGCTATTGTATATTTGTGTAATTTGTTGCTTTCTTGAAGTGATCGTGGTGTAGTGGTTACAGCACTTGCCTCGCAGGCCGAGGGTTGCTGGTTCGCGTCCCGACTCGGCCGTTAACATGAAGCCCTCTTCATGTCTACGCATGGTTCAGTGGGAACCTAGTGCTCTCACTGGGGAAAAGACGATGGTAAGAAAAACAGCTGGCCACCCTACCTCATATGCCGTTGGCCTAGTTCGTGAAGCCTCTGTAACATGTTCACACCAGACGTGTTCACACCAGATGATTTGATCGCATGGAACTACCTTCTTCTATTGTTTTCCTGAGTTTTTTATTACATTATTGCACTATAAAAGAATCTAGTTAATATCATTATATCATTATACCATATATATATATATATATATATATATACTCTCATAATTTACCTGTACGTTTGATTGGTCCTCCAGTTCTCCTCCTTCCATTTGACTGCCAGTAGTTTATCTAGACGTTGCTGCGTGTAAATATAGGTCCATTGTCAGCGTGGTTAATTATTCTCTCTATTAAAATACCACAGACAGGAAACATGCGAGGATGTCAGGTTCAGACTTCTGTGAATATATGTTTATAGATAACATTGACGTTCCAACATTGTGACGAACACATTAACATCTGCAGTACCAAGATAAAACCGAATTATCCCAAGACACGCCCTTCAGTGAGAAAATTAACTCTACAACATCGAACACCACAGGTATCGTCAGCTGTAGGCGTAGATACATTGGCCTAAGTTGTCAAATCATCTCACTAAATCTTGCTGCAGTAATAATACTATATCAATGTCATGCATGTACAGTTTCAATCCAAGGTGCATTTCATGCTGACCTCACGCCGAAGATTCTCTGCTGTTACCATTGACTTATCAGTACTGAGAGTGAGTTCCACACCGAAGATCCTCTGTTCAGAGTGCACCAAATGCAGACTGGGTTTCAATATTGCGCATGAGCATGAGCAGCCAGACAGTCATCAGCAAATAGGCCAAGGCTAGTACACAAGTATGAATGTCTTAATATAATAAAGCTAGACATTTCATTCACTGCACAGCTGTCATATATTGATTCTAGCTTTTTTCAAAGAAACTCTCATAACCAGAAAGCCAAAAGACTTAGTGATCCCTTGACTCCAATGACCTGGGATGGCGTCAACAATATCGATCATGTCCTTTCCATGGGACACCCATACACCACAACACAATGGGGTTCTTGTAATTGCCTACTCAAGAAGACCATTCTAGACTTATGTTGTTAACAATATTTTAGGAATTTGACATCTGTTGACCGCATATGACCTCTGACCTGACCCCAAAACATGTACTCTAATGAGGAACACACATACCATGTATGAGCTTGATCCATCCAGGCGGGATCGAGTTATCGTGTTAACAAGCTCAAATTGGCCAAAATATTGATTTTGCGCCACTTCCTCTTTTTAGCCCGAAAAAGACCCCTGGTCTACACGAAAAACAATAGGACTTCCTGTACTTGTACTGCCCATAACAGAGCTGCATACCACATTTCAGCCTGATCACACTGAACATGCTGGACTCATGCAGTTAACAAGATGTCCAGACATTGACCTCTGTTGACCTCGGACAACCTCTGGCCTGACCCAAAACAATAGAGATCATGTACTCCTCATGGGGAACACACATACCAAGCATGAGCTTGTTCCATTCAGTTGGGGTCGAGTTATCGTGTTAACAAGCTCAAATTGGCCAACATATTATTGATTTTTCACAATTTCCTAATTTCAGCCCAAAAATGACCCTTAGTCCTGTACCTCCCATAACAAAGCTGCATACCACATTTCAATCTGATCGGACTGAGCATTATGAACTTATGCTGTTAACAAGATGTTCATACTTTGACCTATGTTTACCTCAGATGACCTCTGACCTAACCCAAAAACAATAGGGATCATGTAATCCTTCCTCATGGGAAACACATACCAAGTATATGCGTGATCCATTCAGGTGGGGTCGAGTTATTGTGTTAACAAGCCAGGCGTCACATACACACACATACACACACAAACTGTCATGACTGCATATATTCCTCCGACTTCGTCAAGGAATAACAAATGTCTTGCTGGAAGGGGAACTCCCTCCCACTGAAATAGCCGGAATTTATACCTCAGTGTGAATGGTGGTTTGTTATGTTAGATTTATTTGACAATTCACTCTCACCATGATTTTCAGTGGATGATGACAGGTCATTTGGCAGAGGTAGTTTAAATTCGGTAACTTGATTCCACAGAGCAAAGGTGTGTCCTGATGATGGATGTATTGACCAGTACAGTGAATGCAATGATGACAGGTCTTTTGGCGGAGGGCCAGGTAAAATGAGTTTCCTGGCTATGGGTTTTGAGTACATGGAAATAAATACAGTTGGTGTGATACGGTATTGTTTTTGGTCCACGAGTGACATTACATGACCTCTGTTGACATTATGTTTCTCATGAAAAATGTCAATCTCAATGACATGCACCCTGTCCTACAATATCAGCTATAACTGACAGGATTTTTGAAATCCTAAATAAGCTCCCGAACATGTATTAGTATAACCCTATCTGCCTATCATCAGCTGATTAGTTGGTAACCAGCCGTTAAGGACAGCGGCTCCATTAACACGCCTATATCGTACATATTACATGTATTAATATAACCTTATCATCGGCTGATTAGTCTGTAACCAGCCGTTAAGGACAGCGGCTCCATTAACACGCCTATATCGTACATATGACATGTATTCATATAACCTTATCATCAGCTGATTAGTCTGAAATCAGCCGTTAAGAACAGCGGCTCCATTAACACCCCTTTATCATACATATAGCATGTAATAATATAACCTTATAAACAGCTGATTAGTTTGTAACCAGCCGTTAAGAACAACAGCTCCATTAACACGCCTATATCGTACATATAACATGTATTAATATAACCTGATCATCGGCTGATTAGATTGTAACCAGCCGTTAAGAACAGCGGCTCCATTAACACGCCTTTATCGTACATATAACATGTATTATTATCACCTTATCATCAGCTGATCAGTCTATAACCCACCGTTAAGTACAGCGGCTCCATTAACAAGCCTACATCATGCATAAGACATGTACTAATATAACCTTATAATCAGCTGATTAGTTTGTAACCAGCTGTTAAGGACAGCGGCTCCATTAACACGCATATATCGTACATATAACATGTATAACTTTATATCATCAGCTGATTAGTCTGTAACCAGCCGTTAAGGACAGCGGCTCCATAGACACGCCTATATCGGCATTTATATTACTTGGTGTGTGTACCCCACTACAGAATATAATATCAAACCCATGGCCTACAAAGTGCGCAAATGCCCATGATGTGTCCACCTACCCGTGTTCAAGGCTCGGTGCGCCCACCCCCGTGTACAGGTATCGGCGCTAATACCGCTGAATAAACAACGCCCAGGATCCGGTAGGGCTCGCAGATTCGGGCAGACACGTGTACTGGTAACATGCAAAATTCAACATTGTCTGTCCCAGGTAGCCTGAGTGGGTGTTGATTGGAAATGAACCGCTCAACATCTAATAAGTTGGGGAATGGTGGAATGCGCGTTTAGCGGCTATATTCAGAACGGTGTCAACCGAGCTTTGAATTATTCAATGTATTTCAAGTCTATAACAACAATTGATACCTATATAGTTCTGAAGGAAGATGTTCTAGTAATAGAATATGAAATAACATACCATACAGCAACACCATGAGCAACACAACAAAGTCAGAATTGCAAACTTGTGAAATGCTGGTTATGTTTGTAACATTGTGTCAACATTGTGTCAAACTATGCCATGAACATTGTTTTGTATACCCGATGCAAGTTGTTATAGAGCTCAACGTGCTCGAATGAATGAACTGTCTAACCAAGCTATTGAACTACAAGTGTTATTATTGTGAGTGAATACACATATCTAGAACATAATATTGATATTAGCAGATACATCATGAGGTCCTCGGTCGAGAACATATATACTAACTCAACATAGTCATGTTCAATAGCAATCCCACAAAAATCCATGTGCTGAAGGAGAACTTTCAGTTCTAGTATACCTAACCTTGTACATGACCCAATACTACTGCTAAACATGTCAATACTGCCTACATCTAATTGGTAGGTGTCATGAAGCGCAATATTGTCCCTCACGACTATGTAGGAGTTTCATAGATTCATTTTAGATCCCACATTCCTTGAATGACCCCCACAGGCTAGAGGATTTGGCAGTGCAAACAATGTGGCAATGTTCATAACAGTGTCAACTCATGAAATACAAGTTACCCTCAATCAAATTAATAATTACAGGATTTTCTGTAATTTTCTGGGAATAATACTGTTTCAGTAAGAAGATGGGAGAAGTCTGCCAGCAAAAAATGAAATGGATATCTTCATCCTCGGGCTAACATTCTTACAAAAGACACTATGTTATGAACATCGCCTCTCTAGCACAGGACCTGGAACATGAATTTCCATGGTCTTGTTCTCTTTCAACTTATGTGCAACTATCTTCTAGTTCCTTGTATGTATTTTATTAGGTGCTCAACCTCTCAAAAATGGTCCCCTAAGAAATTGACAGTTCTAAATGTTGATAGTCATGTCACATTTTCTGTCGCAGTATCATATTTGTGCTTATATAGCATTATTAGCGCATAATGATTACCAAGTTTCATGGTCACCGAATTTGCACACCAGGTTTTTAGACTTTGACCTCTGTTGACCCCAGATGACATTGGATCCAAAAACAACAGGGATCATGTACTTCATATGGCCAACCTACATGTACATAGTATGAAGTCTCTACACCTCTTCGTTCACTAGTAATTGTGTTCACAAGGTCTTTGGACTTCGACCTCCACTAACCCCAGATGATCTTACACTAAACCCCCGAACAATAGGAATCATGTACTCCATATCGCCAACCTACATACCAAGCATAAAGGGGTGTTATGTGACATACACACATACACACACACACCCACAGATACACACACTCACCATTGCATAGATTCATTTGCCTCTGGCACGGCATCACAGATACATATCAATTATGACTATTCATTATATCACAATCGAGATCTATTTCAGGT
>JAUOBX010405330.1:0-16847 GCA_032360705.1 Eupentacta quinquesemita
TTTCACAAACCTAAGTTGGTGGTTGTAAGAAAAGTTATGAAGATGCCTAAATCCCAATAAGTATTATTGGGTTCTCCTGGACACACAACTGTCATATTTTTTATGAGACAGCTGTCAAACTTCCACTAGACATTACAGTTCCCGGTGTATCAGTGTATATGATACGATAAAGGAAGGCATGCACGATGAACAAAGGAGTGCTGTAGTATATATTGTTTCACTCAATAGGTTGATGTAAATGTTCACCGTCCTTCGTCTTGGTTGTTCCGTCACTCGTACTTGTGTAATATTCCTATGAGCGCAGTCCTCAGCAATCGCAAAAAAATAACAGTACTCAGAAGAAAATAATTATACCAAATCGATAACATGTCAATTACAACAACATTACAAAACCCATCAGGACTCAGAGAAAAATAATTATACCAAATTGATCACATGTGTCAATTACAACAGTTTATTTCAAGTTGGTGTTTGGAAAATGGGAAAGCTGTCATGTTACGTGCTTCGACGATGCCCAAATCCCAACTAGTATTTATAGTCCTCCAGGACACGTACAGCTGACATATTTTCTATGGGACAGCTGTCAAACTTCCACTAGACATCACATTTTTGGGTGTATTGGTGTATACAAACACGATGAAAGAAGACATACAGAGTGATGTAGTATATAGTGTTTAATTCCATAAGTTGTCATTAAGCTATATGCGATACAAAAATATAACGCTATCAATTTGTTCTACAGTTATATTGCGCTGTGATCGAGTATAGGTAGCGAGAGTAAATAAATGTGATGTTTTTAATTTTCAGTGCTGATGGTAAACTATTTTATAAGCTTCCGACTTACTGTTGAGAATCATCCATTACCATACGCAGATAGGGCTCGTAGGGATGGGTATACATGTATTCTCTTTACTATTGCAGTAGCATATACTAAAAAGTATACGTTGATTCTATGTCGTATATAGTAACAGTAATATCAGTTGCAGATACGGAACGAGGTTATGAGATCGTAATGAACTAGATGTCCAAATGAAGAAGCCGTCGTCGACGTTCAATACGATCTGATATATTCTCGTCACTCGAAGCTATCGAACATTGGAGATCAATACGAACAGATTGACGGTGTATACGTCACTTGAAAAACAGCGGTGATTTACGTGACAACTATGTATTGTATGTAAATGTAATGGGTTATTTTGCTACATGGCAAAGTCACTTACCATAGTAAAGTGTAACATAAATAATATGTTTTTAGCAAGGATGTAGGCTACGTCTCCTGATGATTATTTATGAGGCATGTGAAGGTATTGAGGCAATTGCAAACTGTTTGGTTACATGGCAGACGGACTCTTCAAAGTTAGGTATGGCATCGAATCGCATATAATCATGTGTTATCAGCGAGCGTGTACGTCGCCCGATGAAAGCAATAATTGATGTGACATATTAATCGTATGTAAAGGTATTGAAGCGGTCGCAATTCATGACTACATGGCGAAGTAACTAATTATAGTGAAGTGTAACAAAGCACCGAGAATCACGTTTCTAGGGGCACTGCGGATTGCATATGGACATGCCGTCCCGACATTCGATCCGATCCGATAAATCCCTGTCACTGCAAGCTACTGCATGGGAATCGGAAAACAATACAAACAAATTCATGGTGTGCACGTTACCTGGAAACAAGCGATATTTTATGTGATTGAGGTATTGAGGCGGTTGCATTCCATTTGGCTACATGGCAAAGTTACTTATTATAGTGAAGTGCAACATGACAAGGATAACATGTGTTTTCAGCAAGTGTGTTCGTCACCTTATGATGAGCGATAACCCATCTGACATTTTTATTGTATGTAAAGGTATTGCGCGGCAACATATTTTTGGCTACATGACTCATTACTCATTATATAGTTATAACTTGTAACAAATAACAATGTGTTCTTAGCAAGTGTTTACGTCACCTGATGATTAGCGATAATTAATGTGACATATTCCATTTAGTGTATGTACATGTATTGAGGCGGTTGCGATTCCGTTTGTCACATGGCTAAGTTACTGATCACAGTGAAGTGTAACATTGCACGGAGAATCACGTGTTTGAGGGACCTGTAATTTGTTCAATCAGGCTTCAGTGACTGCGCCATACAGGATATATTGCTGGTGAACCCCCACAGTGCGGTTTAGAGGCAAGTGTCAAACTACTATGTATGAAAGTGTACGAATGGTAAGCAACTGACCAGGGATTAAACTAAATCCGGCAAGATCGCCTGCAGAGTATGCTCACACATCCACGGGGGCTCACATATAGGACAGACACCAAGTTATTCTTCATCATGGAATAAAATTAATTGCTGATTGCATTCAAGCTTCTACAATAGTTCCCTCATTTCCGGGATGGTGTTTATGCGAGAGAACATTCTCATATCGAGCCATCTGTCTGGCAGGCCAGCGAAACAATGAACTGCGTAATGCAATCCTTTTGAAGACCAATTGTCATGCTGATATCCAAATAGATTTCAAGTTGATTCAAGTCAATTTTAGCGAGAATATACTTTGAGAAAATCCAAACCTTGAAGACTAAACTGACTGTATGTATAAACACCAGTTAGATATCCTCTGTCTCTTGTCTTCTGAACGTTCTGCACTCATTCTAGTGGGCATGTTCACTCGACAGAACGAAATTAACCTAACATTTAAATACAAGTTTGATCCATTTGCATGGATATGCATCCGCTTCTTTCAATGCCACGCGTAACTACATTCTGGTTTCAAACAATAATATATTGATTTCCCCACATCCGTGTGCAGTTCGAGCATGACCTCAGGCCAAAATCAGAATAAAACAACCCATTCTGTTGTTCCTGCGAGTGGCCGTGATAGACTTCGCACACGAAAGATTCATGTACTTTATGATGAGAAGGTCGGTCAAGCGTACCAGACGTCAGTTTGACTTGAGCCATCAATCATTTGGGCTGTGTTTGATGATGTCTGATATCTGGACATGGCAAGAACGTAGTTGCTATCGTATTCATTTGGGGTTCCGATTATCTCAATGGGTCTTACCTGTATAATCCGGAAAACAAATAGATAAATGCGACTTGAAAATCTTATCTTCGAACAGATCTTTCTTGTTGAGGAACAGTATAATAGATGTCTGTGTGAACCACTTGTTATTGCAAATTGAGTTGAAGAGCTTCAAGCTTTCTTGCATGCGATTCTGTGAAAGAACATAAACAATGTTGTTTATAATATATATATACGCCTAAACATTAGTTTAGTATCAATATCTGACTAATGTTTCTTTGTATGCATGTATGTTGTCCTACACTTTGCGTGAGTATATTCTACATTTGGCGTTTCGTCCTTGCACGAAAGTACCATAAATATACATTCATACACTCCATACGTATTTTTTGTGCGATTTTGTTAATCAGAAAAGTCTAGTTTCACTAATGACCCATTATTCCATCCATGGTTACCAGTAGGGGAACAACAAGTACAGCGATTGGAAAGAACAGCGGTTGTGGACATGATTGAATAATATTATTTACAAGAACAGCTACCGTACTGTATATGGGGTGAAAAGCTCAAATAAGAGTGGAATATCACAGCCCACTGAACAGTTTTGTTATCGTCTCTAAAATATCAATCAAGACCATTCTTTTGGAGATTTACGTTTGACAACAATTAGTTGGCACACAAAGGAATCACGTCAGTGTTTTTTTCCGAGAAGGCGACGTGGTATAAGATTTTGGCGAGTTTCGCCTCCTATTTTATTAATGGAGTTCCGCACCATCTGTCAGGAATATTCACGTTGATGTAATGGAATATATACAACCCAACTGACTAATAACCTCATTTTTGAACTGCAGAACTTACGATTAGATATCTCACACACCCCTTCGTTGCCACCCCTCTCTTTCTCCGAATGTAAATTCACTCATATAGCCAGGTCAAGTACACGAACGGCGAATTGAGTTAGTCTACAATGTATTGTGTATATATGTACCACTAACAGTGTGGCGGTCATTGAGGTGGGGGAGGGAGACTGCTGCACGCTTCCTAAACGCTGATGTTAGGTCATTCGTTCGTTTTATTGGCGAGTGTTCGTGTGTTTCGAATCGTAATACAGTTGCCTTTTGGTTGAAAATCCGGACATCGATTACGAAGGAAATATGGGGTGTTTGATAATATTACCTGTCATTTTAGGCTAAAGCTCACACATCAATATAATACGTTGTGAATGAATAATCATTTATCCCGTTCCAATTGATATCCCTAATTGGATGACAATTATGCTACTGATTCGGTAGCAGATTATCATGTATTTCCTAACAGCTTTGTGCATGATGAGCTACAAGTTTCAGTATCTGCAAGGCGATCAGTGGGAGAGGTAACTCAAGGCATGCATATTCGTGCTACACCGAGCAAACCCAACATGGTCTACCACCGGTTGATCTGGTGGCCTGAAACTGTCACTTTTCATATGTCAATTTTCTTCTCAATTCATACTTCACTGCCGACTTCCGATCGAAACGGAAAATTTAGTTGCCGACCATTCCGTTTGTTTGGTTCAGTGTCCGCGCAAGTCAGCTCTGGGGTGGCAGCAAATCCGATTCAGTCTTTTCTAGGTGTTGCATCGCTGGTTTCAAGAAACATTCAAGATGAATTCTGCTCTTGTTCATCCCGCTCCGCGCGTCTTAACCATGGAACGCCGATTATACCGCGGAACGCCAGACGTGGATTCAGCATGGACAGAGATTATTTGTTAGCATATAGCTCACGACCTACTGGCTAATTCTATCAGCCAGTGGCAAAGTCGGGGGACACCGACTAAAAAAATATTGTCCTCGCCATATTGAAATAGAAGGCCTACAGTAATTTGTTCGTTGGCGTATAGCCTACGGCGTATAGACTGAAACAAGATCATTCATAGGCCTATGCAGATATTAGCATCTGGCGGGCTCGTGAAGTTCAGCTGACAAATGTTCTATCAAATATTTTAGGTACCGTACTAGTTCAAACCGATTGAAAACGAGAGAACCAATGGTTCAGTAGCTCTAATTGGATAAATATTCGATATGTAATGACTTTGCATGACTTCGTATTTCACTGTTGTGTTTTGGTTCAGTTATGCTGGAGCAAAATTCTATATTCACTCTTTATTTAGTTGTAGAAAATAATGTGTTAAGGGCTGAAATTATAGTGAATCACATGATATGAAGCTACTCCTATATAACACTTTGTTACTCGCCATCTCACAGCAGTCATGATGTAGGTCTCTACAGTATATGGTGTACATTCGTGGCGGTTTGCATTTGGCACACTGAACCAGTCATACATGTTCATTGTATATGTGAGGAACTTGATTAGGAGTAACCATACACAATGGTGGAGGCCGACTAATAACAACATGTTTTCCATCTAACAAAACAATCAACAATGGTTACCAGGGGTATATCTCTTCAGTCCAACTCCAGTTGGTATCCAACTTCAGTCACATGCACCAAGACTTGAGCCAATGAGCCTGAGTGAGAGTCTATCTTCTTTCGATCCACAGACATTATATGACATTAAATCGTTCTGATTTAAATATATGACTGACTATTCAAAATTCATGAACACTTCTAGAGAGCACCATAACTGCCCAAGAGACACTAAAACCTAATTTCCAGTACATATAAATATTGACCTCGGTGAGACGAGTACTCAGCAATTTGCAGTTGTCACTGTTACATAGCTACTGACACCAATTTGGATTATGTCTTAATCATACGAACCTCCCTAGTGGCCATTTCCATTGAAGGCAATTGGCACGTTGAGGCAATATTTGCTTTTCGCCACCTCCAAGTTTAGGGTATACTGTAGGCTCGAGTAAACATGGGCATATCTTGTAGCTTAGACAAAATAAATACATCAGTCCCAACCAGATGTTCCTACGACGTTCCAGTACAGAGGACTTCAAAGTTTGGGCCATGGGCATTGCCCAAGATGGACGCTATCCCATCATGCATTGCCGTACTTGGACTACCCAGCAAATTGCCTTTGTTTTCTTTTAAAATGGAAACATCATTTTTTGACAAAGAACATATTCGCTCCCTGAAAAACTTGCTGTCGTGAGTCAATATGTTACGTAGTTTATTTCACATTGTTAAGTAATCAGGGTTTCCGTCAATTCTGTGGTGATAGTAGTGATACTTCAAACGCCAATAACTCGACATAGGGATATCGGATTGAGATGTGGGTCTGGACCAATATATTTAGCTTTCCGTTCTCGACAAGGTCACCCCCAATGTACTCGAACCTGCAGTATACCTGTTACTAAACATATGACAACAGCTAACTCCACGCAGTATGCAGAGGCGTGGCGCTACTGTGTGCGTCACAAAATAAGGAAAGTCTAAATTGAATCAAGGTAGTGCGGCATACAAAGAGATAGTAGGAACGTTGGAAATAATTTTCGGCAATAGGTCGGCGCAAGTCGGCGTCAGTACACCGAGCTATCGCTGCAAAGTGCAGCGACCACTGACGCCGAAAAGTATGAACTAGGGTTTCCACACATCAGCACATACGATACCGGAGAAAAATTGTGCATTCGTTGTCGGCCTATGTTCTGTTCTAAAGTCAGGCTCCGCTAAGCAATCGCCTCAAATGTGTTCGAAAGCAACCCAGGAATTTGTCTCATTATGCTCCACATAAATGTAAGCTATGGAATCAGAGAGACGCGAAATATATTAACCAGTTTTCCTTGCTTCTCCGGTCCTAATGGTCTGATATTCTTTGACATTTGTTTGAGATATCATTCTCAGAGATCCTAGTCAATGACTAATTTGATATGATATGTGTACGTGTATTGGTGAAGGTAATCATTAGACCAAAGTAACGATGCAAAACCAAATAATCTATATCAACGTCAGAATAATTATCAAGGACCTGTTATAGCAACTGTTGCGCGACTTCCTCCTTACACACAATTGGTTGCCTTACCGTGACGTCATCCTCTAGCAGCCTCTGATCATATCCACTGAGAGCTACGCAGAATATGATAGCCGTAACATCCTCGAAACAGTGGATCCACTTCTTGCGTTCTGATCTCTGCCCGCCAACGTCGAATAACCTAAAAACAATAATATATATCTAAATTTATTGACAGTTGAACCTATCTCCAATAGGGAGCAGCTCCTGATTTCACATATGCTTATTCGAGATTCGATTCTTACTTGGACGATTGGCTAATAATAATTTCCTAACAAATGAGTAATGTGTGATGAGAGAATTATTCAGCCGCCCATGCTGATACTCCGTTGGACACTCTGGCGGGCTTGATTTGATTTGATTGCTACAAGTTCATCAGCGAGAAACCCTGGCCGTGATGATCGTGGATGAGCACTGGCGATAACTCGCTTTCACTTTTCGACTGGTGCTCAGATGTTATTGAGACAGGAGTGTACAGTAGCCAATCCCAACCTGTTCCTGGGGCTGTCATTCACGTCCCAATCCAACGGACGACCAGTGAACCTCAGAATTTAACTACTTTCTAGGATCCTGGAGGGGCGGATGCTTTTTGTTTTTGTATTTTCGAAGTTCAGCCACGGTAACTGCGTACAGCCGAGTGATGAGAACAATTGCAACACGCCCGGACACTAAGTTCCCGCCAGTCGTCACTCTGAGTAGAGCTACCCCCGAAGAAAAATGGTGAATGTCCGAGCGTCACTGATAGTGCTCGCGTACGGAAGACGGGATTACTTGCGATTAACACTCACCAACCTCCGACCAGCAACGTGCATCTAGGTGGGTAATGATATAACGTGTTGTGTAATTATTCAGGCTATCCACGTATCGTTTTGTCATATTATCAACCTATATACCACACTTCCATCATTCAAACGAGTGACAGGTAAGAGAAAGCGAGAGGGGATGTTGTTCGTCATTATAAACACATTCCTGGCACCCGATTTGTGTGGCAGTAAGTCCAAGACGATACATTGGAAATAGACTTGTTTATTTACTTCGCAACACGTTCGACAACAGTAACGATGATCTAGAGAGATATTTATTGGGAATGACATATCTGGGGTAACACACAGTTGAAGGTGACAGGACAGCGGAAACAGTCAGTTCAACGGAGACGCATACTAGTTCCTTGATTGCCTCCCTGTTTATTGACATCAGGTGACATTCTATATGTATGATCCATAAATAACGTCATCTTATTAGTCGAGTGCTTAGTCACATGCATTTCATGAGTCATTCAGCCAGACCAGGGGGAGTTATCATGTTTAAACTGGCCCAGTTTTACGATATACGGGATTTCGATCGACAGTCGAAACAATGAAGTTACCAATCCTCTGCGGACACTACCTGTCGACTATATCAAACACGATATTGTATATCCGTGTAGACAGAACCCCGGAACAATAGGGCACGCGTTTTACTTCACTGTATCAACGAGATTGTTAGACACTGCACCTGGAAATAAATTATGGCTGGGTATATGCAAGAAGGCTAATCCTCGACTTCAAGGAGGAGAAGAAATCACTTGCGCCTTTCACTTATGAGAGACTAAAAATCAGTATAATCAATGGGTGTTCTCAATAAGGACATTCATTCGAGTCTCCTCGTGACATCATCAGATCTATTGACGTAGATATCACAAACATGAAGGATTTTTTTATGTATGCGTTATGAAACACGCTCTTTTTGTCTATGCACATTCCAAACCCTCAAGCACTTCCATTGGCCTTTAAATCATTCACACTGTATGTTGTTAAAATGGGTAAACGAAGTTGCATTTCAAAATCAAAGGAAAGCTAACGAACTGCTGCAATTGGAGCAAATTAATGTCGCTTAGAAAGCATATGGATCAAATTTTGGCAAAAAATATAATTAACCCAATATCAAAACCACACATACTTGAACTGTAAATTCCTGAAGGTGAAGTGTGTTTCGACTATGCCAGTAGTTTTCACTCTAGTCCTCAGTATATCCTGTTCATTTGGTAGATAATCAGGGGCTCCAATCCGCTCTACGCTATCGAGAAAACTGGAGAGGAAATAGACACGTGGTTACCATAAGATAATAGAATTATTGCTGAGAAGGAGAGGAAGTTTAATAAAGAAAAACACATTTAGAATCAAAGCAAATTAAATCAAAATATAACATTAACATTATTAGGTCGAATGTATTACACTGTGTGTGTATTGTGAGTGTATAATGCTGAGAAATGATGAATGAGAACACTTACACGACAAATTGCCTGACTCTGTACATTCGCCTGATCACTGCCTACGAGGGGTGTATACCAAAATGTGCTACATTAGCCCAAATTAGCGAGAAGTTCCTACAGTCGATTTCAGTTGTGGAGGACTGGTTGTATTCCCTACATCTGATGCCTATGGGGCACAAAACAATGGAATCTAGACAAGAATATCAACGACGTACACAATTACGGAAGAAGCAGGGACAATCATTTGTCAACGCTCTCACAGGGCTGCGAAATGCACCAGACACTCGGAGGCAATCACCAGATACGCTATCGTTTCTGACAGTTGTAGAAGCTTTTTATTATCATCGACACGCCTCTCAAAATGATTGCATATGGCATCTTTATGATAGGTCTGTGGTTGGCACTTCATCATCTTTATAAGGCTAATAATTCCGCCCTGACTGTCACTCTTATATCCTATGTGCACACCTGAAGAGGCTAACAATCATGACTTTCTTGTTTGCATAGAGAATATCTAATCATACAATGGCACACACCCATCGGTAATTACTATAACAGAAGGGAGCTTCCTTACTACTTAGCGGAATCGGTAAGTTGATATTCTCGAGATCTGGAGAACACTTCCTGAATACCCGGATCATTCCAAAGTCTAATTAAGGCAGCGCTGAGAGAAGGCGTATAAGTCTTGCAGTGATGTCATCACCTTTAATACCTCTTTAGCATCAGTCTGCGGGGAAAAAAATGAAGATAAAGGTATAGATGGAGTCGGGAAACGACATCCTGCAGAAAGTTTCGAATACTTGTGAGAGTATGGTTTTTGATGACCAGAAATATGATTCGCCCACCAGTACTATACTGTGCTATTCCAAGGTTACTAACATACTGTATTTTGTTCGTCAGGATTGTATTCGTTGTTGGTATTTTTTTGTATATCTAGCATTCTTGTCAGTTCATCATGTTTTTATCGTATTTTACTTCGTTTTCGGATCTCTTGCCAGTCAGAATCTGTTTTTCTTCTAGAGTTTACTGCACTGACACAGGATTCTCATGCGTATTTAAATCTGACAACCATTACCATGATTGCCAATCACAGCAAGTTTCCTATTGTAATTTCTTGCCATGAGGTGAAGCTTGCCAGCAGAGAACATATATTAAACCATCATACGCCGGTTAATATGTTTGCAATGGTAACAAGATATAGAAAATGTGTAATAATAGTTATCGTAGGTGTTTCACTGAAACAACCATTTCATAAGACTACCAGAAGTTTCATCGTGATCAAATACAAATCAGTAACCACTATGTAAATCAAATGCTATATGCCACTTGGGCCTATTATTAAAACGGAGATACCGCGTTATAAATTTACATTCTTTGTAGCAGCACGGGCAGATTACAATCCATCTAAATATATACACAACACTTTTATGAATTTTGCATCTTTCTAATATATGTATAAGTCACGTCTTCCAACCTATACGGAATAAAATATCGATCAAGTCACATACAGCACGCAATACACCGGTGTTCTCGCTTGCCTATAATAAATTGTACCAAGTATGGAACTTGTCACAAACGCCCGTAAAATACAGTAGTCTCTATTTCCGACACATATATCGCCGTATATATAGACCGGCAGACGTCTCTGGTATCGAAACACTGCAATCCACTTCGCCTGAGGCAGCTTTTCACACCACTTCAAATCTATCAGCAAACTGTTATAATTGGCACTTTGCGTTTTATCCACATATGGCTGGAACAGTCAAACATCGCCCATAATTTATGCCTCCAGCCTGCATTGAGAGTACAAAGTATCGAATTAATAAACGAGATAAGAGATCAGCTGAGGTATTTTATATGGCTGATACATTATTTATGTCTAATGCGTGTTGCCATATTAATTACCCGGCCCGGTTTCCAGGTTCCTATTCACACATTCGCTACATGTCCTAGATTCTGTGGAGTATACTGAGATCCCAAACAGAGGGGAACACATTAAACAATTCGGTTTTTAGACGAGTATAAGTGATTTGACTAAACTGGCTTGCTTTTCAATAATGGTAGAGTGAGCATTCTATGCAAATCGATGATATCACAGCAATTACAACAAAGCCGCTATTGATATGCACACCTCGCAACAGAACGGTATATATGAAACGTTGATGGAATCAGTATACGCTATACGCCAGTGAGTTATTCACTCGCAATCAATTCTATTGTATACGCTTCGAACGCGTGTGGCACTTGTCACAAATGCCTCAAAATAAAGTAGTCACTATTTTCGACACACATAAGACCGTTCGTCGTTATATTGACCGAAAAGTCTTGCGTTCCTAGGATCAAAACACTGCAATCCAGTTTGCCCGAGGCAGCTCTCCACACCACTTCAAATCTATCAGCAAACTGTTATAATTGCCACTTCGCGTTTCACCCATATATGACTGAATTAGTCGAATATCGCCCGTAATTTATGCCTGCAGCGTTGAATTGAGGAAACAAAGTATCATTTTCACAGAAACGAGATGAGCGATCCGCCGATGCATTTTATATCAAGTCCGATATACAGTAGTCATCTACAATATGTGTTGGCAGTTAGTAATTACTCGGTCCAGTCTCTATTCTGAGCAATATCGAGTACCATATATACTGCCATATTACATATTTGGTTTAGGTAGCATATACTCCAACAGTGGATAATATATATGTATAGGCACACATATCTGGATGATTGATCCGATTGTTCCAGGTTGAGACGGGGCGATTTATACGATTTTTCCACTGAAGACACATCGGAAGACAAACGTATCTGTGGGATTCGAACCTATAACTTTTCGATCACCAGTACAGAGCTCTATCGACAGCGCTAATCCGATTTCTAATCTATCATTGTATGTCATACGGTACTATGATCGTGAAGTGATCTGAATCAGTTTGTTACATATATTTATTACATAATGTATTTCGTGACTAACTGATGGGTTCATAGTTGGGGAAAATGTGGACATATATGACTCCGCACTGCTTACCTCTCTTTGAGGGTCGTGGAAACCTACACCTAGTCTGACCATAGCCTTGAGCATGGCAACCATTGCCTGTAATGTGTTGCTGTAAACGACTGGTTGGAATCGCTTAGAATCCTCCTCTGTAAATCCAGATTCGTGGATGATTCTGCAAGGGAAAAAGAAATTGTATATAAAGCGCAGTGCATAACGCACAAACCACGGATAGTTCATCTTCGTATTGCTAGCTTCATGTAAGCTTCGATAATGCATATTTTAACTGTAGAATGAGTGTTCTGGTTGAGTTAAAACCATCGAACTAATCACCAGAGCAGAGCAACCAGTTCGCGGTGATGTACCAAACAAGTCGGCCCGTGCATGTATAGTTTACCTCGTTCGTCTGAGATATTTTAGAGAATGTGAGCAGTTATTATCCACAATAACACAATCTGCAGTTGACCGGTATATAATGAAAATAACATTCGTGACGCCTGTGGGACACACGTATCAATTACACGGTATCTGACGAAGCTTGGCCGACCTTTTCATATTCTTTTGGCTATTATAGGGAAGATTATGTGAGGGTTATTAATTGGTACCGATTCACTCATAGGCTCCAAATTATAAACCAAAAGATGCAGCACATGTGTACTGGAAATATAAATGGAAGTTGATTTAACGTTGTCCATGTGTAAAATAGCGAAATGCATATATGCAGCATCCTCGACCCCTTGATTTCACAATATACCAATTGCATCTGTTCATTTATTTATTATTCTGTTTTAGCAGACGCCTCAACAAGATTCTCCCAAAGTATTCTCGTTGGCAAGTTAATGTTATTCAAGCAAACTGATGTGGTACCCTCGTGCGGATGAACAGATACGGACAGAGCATCATTATAGAGGGAAAAATGATCACAGAGGTGATCGATAGACAGTGAGAATAACACTTTTTATATATAAAAATATAAGTGATATGACCTTCAGAACTTCAATTATTACTTGGAGTGTACCGAAGTACAGGGACCGAACATAGAAATTACCCGCCTCAATACATGGTATACCCCTCAGACTAACACATAACGATATAAACTTCCTACCGGTACCATTAACTCCTTGCCTGGGGAAATTAGATGAATGGCTTAGTCAACTATCATCAGGAGCAATGTGGATATAGTTTCACTTTGAATCAATCAACACTGCTTCCTCGTAGAAAACATGTTTGCCAGGTATTACCACGTGTGAAACACGAGCGTGTCCTTCGATATGACTGCTGCATTTCTGCTACTGCCCAGAGAATTGAATTCGGCGATCCTTCAGAAAGAATGTCCTTCCAAAGACAACGTATAATATCTATCATATAATCAGTCAGTATGTACCGGCGATATAGCGTACCGATGTTCCACTTCCCAAGCTTACATTCGTTTTCAGAGCTATCTGAATATTGTCGTGGTACATTGTCACAGGCGGAGAAAACAACAGGTACGCCGGTACAGCAGGATAACACAGGCATTGGTCAAGTGTTAAGCAAGTAACCCATCACCAACATATGAGTTCTACAGAATATGGGGGAAAATATCATGGCATTGTAACTTAACATTCGTAGCCACACTGTTCAATATTGCCACATTATATATAACGATGCGTTTCATCTCGAACGTATTATGATCCTTTCAAAATGAAAACTTCCCAGGATGCGGCAAACTCAATAAGTTCATGATCTAAACAGATGTCAATTCCCCGGAACGAGCATACATATTGCTTGATATGCCAGAGTAAGTGAACTGCATATTGATATGTTCTTTCGAGTGCTTTCTATGCGGCATCGTGAGACTGAATGATGCAAGTGATATGACTCGCAGTGGATATGCAGTCTGATGTTCGACGTCTTTAGAATGGGACCAAATCACACAAACACCTCGAAGAATAGTAATTTCCGCGAAATGAATAAATATTGGAGCCTTGACACGAAATCGCAATTCCCAGAAGAAACTTTCCGCATACTCTTAGGTGAGAAGCAATATCAGCATGTTGCTGCGATACTATATGTACACTGCTCTCTGAAAGTAGAGTATGATGCAACTGAGTCTGGACACATTCTGCACATCATACATTATTATACATGACGAAGAGACCATGCAACAATACCGAATAGAAGGGGTCTCTAAAGCATAATATGGGAGACGACGAAAGAATAAAATATTTCATGTGAGCAGACGGCATGTCATATTCGAATATGTGTTGTTTATCCTGAATGATTATTGTAAGAACGAATAATACAAGCCATACTCTTCGCAAGAGATATGCAGTCTGATGTCAGACGTCATTGAGGTGGGGATGAAACCACACAAACACCTCGCAAAATAGTAATTTCAGCCTAATGAATCGATATTGAGGCCTTGACACGGAATCCCCAAAGAAACGGATGCAGACCTTTAGGTGAGAAGCAATGTCAGCATGTTGCGGCGATACTGATGAATACTGTTTCTCGAAATCAAAGTTTAATGCAACTGAGTTCAGACACTTCTTGTCAAGCTGACAGTATTAGACATGCCAAAGAGACTATGCAACAATACAGAATAACAAGGGGCCCTGAAGCACCATATGGAAGACGACGAATAGAAGAAAACATTCCATATGTAAGCAGACTGAATGACATATTCGAATATGTGTTAGCCATCTATTATTCGCAAAAGATATGCAGTCTGATGTCAGGTGTGTTTTAGATTCAGATAGAACCACTCGTATATCTTGGGGAATAATACTTTCAGCTAAATGAATCGATTGTGATGCCTTGACACGGAATCACAATTCCCGACAAAAACGGGGGCAGAATTTTAGGTGAGAAGCAATGTCAGCATGTTGTTGTGATCCTGACGTACACTGCTCTTTGAACGTGGAGTATATCGCAAACGAGTCTGGAAACTTTCTGCCTAGTGAATCCCCACCAGGGATTCTGAAGTCAGCTGATATTATCAGACATACAAAAGAGGCTTTGCAACAATACCGATGAAAGATGGTGCCTGGAGCATCATACGGAAAACGGCGAATCAAAACAACATTTCATATTCAATCATGTCATTCTCGAGTATGTACTGTTCATCCCGGATGATCATCGGAAAAACGTATAATAAGCATCAGCAGCATACGACATAACCATCAAGCAGTACGATCTCATTTACTTCGTATTCGCGGAAGAATCGTAAAAGCTCCCATTAAGTCGTTACTGGAGATTATCATCAGTTTTACAGCATGATATCAGTTGCCGAGGAAGTTGTCAGAAATGTTAATATGAGCAGGTAGGTGAACAGTGCTGGGGACGATGCGCACGGGAATACGAGAGATTCCCCGATTCGCTAACATCGCGCACATCGCGCTCGAACTGCGATAACTGTTTCGTTATGGTACTGAACTTCAAAGTTATATCACCATTATAATCACCTCATCGAGCTCTTCAACATGACATACAATTTAGGCATTGCGAGTTATTCAGGGGAGGATGATTTTTTTTGTAAAATTCCCATTTATTTGTGGACTCGCCAGTAGATCAGACCCAATGATTTTTTTTAGATTCCTGAACAAAGTTGTACGACAGGTCCGTTAAAACAATAGTTTGTTACATGAAAAAGTGCACTTTCCCTTTCATACATAAATTGGAACGATCCCTAACTATTTGCCGATTTTTGTAGGTAGGATAGCAGCTCAGGTTACGGATCTATAGTGTTGCTTAGGTATGGAACGAGTGCGCGAATCAAAGTGCGGCGACGTTACTATACGAAGTCAACTACCAATGAGAGAGCACTTTGTTTCCAGAGAATAACAACAAGAAACCAGACCAAATTGTGAATAACAACAACGTAAACAATGCTCTTCTGACAAATAAGAGTGTGTGCATCGATGCAAATTATGTTGATTCTATCCAGTGGTACTTATCGTTGTGTTGAGCATTCCATCCATGGTTATGCATACACTGCGCGAGCTGATGTCTGCGAGCGCGGGTGTTGTTTTCGATCGTCTGTTGTCTGATCGGATGCTGCTTGACCTTTACTGAACAGCAATATCGACGGGCGAGCTAGCATGAGTATGTTCAGTCGCAGTAATATATAGTTACAGACAACACAGGAGGAAATGGAAACAGAATACGAATGATCTGCTGCACAGTATTTGTAAGTGAACCGAGGAAATAAAAGTGGCCCTATGTATGTTATTGCTAAGCTGGTGAATCACTTTGAGTAATTCGACATTGGTTATGCAGACGTCGCGATTTGTTATCAGTTGGAGATTTGATTCACGAGACTGTCTAAACACTCTTAACTGTATTTTGTTCAGATTCATAAACTATGTTCATTGCTCGTACCAGCTCAGGTTGGATAGATATCCCAATACCGACGTGTCATGACCTGAAACTGGAAGTGCAGAACCGGAAGAAGTCAACCCTGGCGGTGATTATGGCGATGGATGATTGACCTCGAGCCAACCAGGAGAACCTGCAGATCATTCATGGTGGCCACACCAACACACAACAAGACCAAAATAGCATTAACTAGGTTAGGATCGCCATGGTCAAGCGTACCAGTGAGTCTCAAAACTGGGAATGCAGAGACTGAGGGAGACACCCATGGCGGT
>JAUOBX010405331.1:0-10616 GCA_032360705.1 Eupentacta quinquesemita
TCATGATTGCAGTTAGTGAGACAAATTAAATTCACATGTACCAGGTGAGCTACTGTGCCATTGGCACTCTTGTTTTTAGTTCTAATGTCATATGGTGGGCCATTTGGTGAAAATCCGCCGATGCTTCTCCTTCTAAAGTTCGGATTTGATGATCACTGGAGTCGGTCATTACTATTGGGTGCCGATGCTTCTTCGAGGGAGTTCATGAGTCATGACCAATGCCATCTGATTGGCCATTTTGTCATTTTTGTGAGATATGCCAAATTGACATGGTTTATATGATTTTTCTGATCAAGGTCCATAAGGTCAAGGTCCATAATTAATACGGGGATATACACTTGGGCACAGTATGCTTATCGGAGCTAGCGACCCAACAAAGAAGGCTCCATATAAACACAATACAGAAAGGAATTCTAATATACGGAAGTGAATAGTTTCGTAAGATCTTTCTTAAAGACATGAAGCGACTTAGCATGTTTGATTCCATTTGGAAGACCCTTTCATAATTTGCAGCAATAATTGCTCAGTAAGAATTTGGCATGGTGACAGGGAAAAACTTGTTGTTTCTAGTACATTGAGTGAAGCTACGATCACCTGCAGGGTGAATGAGGTTACGAAATCGTTACTGACGTATTTGTAGGTGAAATTGGTGAATACACACATCTTGAATTTGTGGATATCTTCAACTCTGAGAATATCCAAGCTACTGTGTAGCGCATTAGTTGGGAAACGATAATGCTTGGATGTCATTGTCTTCAAAATTATATTTTGCGAAATTTGCAGCTCAGGCTTGAGAGCTGAGGAGCCGGTCATACCATAAATGTCGATACCATGGGCAATTTCAGAGATTTCAAAGAGTAATATATCTGAAAGGCCACAGTGGTAGGAATCGAAGATCTAAGACGATAAGAGATACCCGCCGTGTGTAATTGACAAAGTTATTGCAAAGGTCATCGATATGAGGCAGTGTTGGCGCTAAGCAGCACATCCGCGCGTTTTGCGCACTTTTCGCGCTAATCCCGCATTGAAAAAAT
Organism: Eupentacta quinquesemita; assembly: GCA_032360705.1. Classification (NCBI taxonomy): domain Eukaryota; kingdom Metazoa; phylum Echinodermata; class Holothuroidea; order Dendrochirotida; family Sclerodactylidae; genus Eupentacta; species Eupentacta quinquesemita. The sequence goes on from JAUOBX010405331.1 coordinate 1,035, forward strand.
AGTTGGGGGGAATCCCCCCCCCCCCCCCCCCACAAAAAACAAAACAAAAACACTTTCCTGTCTTTTGGGTCATACCCGATTCTAGTAACCTCGAAACAGAACTGCTGATGCCCAACTGCCATTTGCGAATGCATAGAACTAGTACAAGATCAATTATAGTTGGACAAGTTCACATTTATCAGGAATTTTAGAATTTGCGACCCCCGAATCTCTCTCAAATTGTGAAAAGTCACTCTCAAAATCTTGGAATCCCCCCCCCAAAAAAAATTCTGGGAGGGGGGGGGGGGGGGGGGATTTTGGAGCAAGGATTCGTGAATAACTGTGTCGAACGCTTTACTGAGGTCAAGATGAAGGCTGAGCACATTTTGACCTTAAAATCCAGGTGCGAAGTTTCAAGGAGAGCATAATTTGTATCGTAACCCTTCCTAAAACCTAATTGTGAGTCGAACGAAGTATCGTCACCATCCCAAAATTTCCGAAGACGTTTCTTAAATAAACGCTCGAGATTTTATTCAGACAAGGACTGAGCAAACCTATCGGCCGGTAGATCTCAGGGAGTAGGCTGTCACCCTTTCTGAGAATGTGGATCACTTCAGCAACTTTCAAGGAATCATGGTATATACCATCCTCGAGTACCATATTGAAAATATGGCAAAGTATGAGAGAACGAACATGGGATACACTTTTAGGAACTCTTGGTATAGGATTCCATCGATATCAGGAGATTTCGGGTTTTGAATAAGTTAATCTCCCTTAAAACCTCATCGCTAGTGACAGGAGGGGGTCAGAGGTCAGAATTACCACTAATTTGTTCACTGAGTCTAGAACCGAAAGACGAAAAGTCGTTGTTTAAGACATTGAGCGTTCAGAGCATCCCATGTTTTCTTTGATGAAGATCGATTCGTGATGAGGCGATCCTTGTAGTATGCTGAATTAGCTTACGGTCTTATTGAGAGTAGATATATACGTCTTCAAATCTTCACGATTTCGGAGGTCAAAGGCTATTCATATTCAATACTGTAATGATGTGTGCGAAATGCATCTCTTCCTACAGTTCAAATCAGATGATCACGGAAGTTGGTCTCTCAGTGAGACGAATTCTACATATGGGGTGTTTATATATTTGAGGTCAAATGTGGGGCCAAATAGTACTTTTAAGGGTCTCATGAACGGAATGGGGTGGTCGTGGACGGTGGTGGTTACAGCACTCGCATGCTGATGGTGGGCGATTCGAGTCTCGGCTGGGTTGTTAATCTGAAGCCCTCCATCTGTTAACCCAGCAGTGGAATGGGAACCTGGTGCTTTCACTGGGGGAAATGAGGAGCGGTGAGTGGAGGAATTGCCGTCTGCCTCAATATACCATCGGTTGAAAACGATGCCCCTGTATTAATAATAGGCATCGATCCCATTGATCATTCGATTGAATGGATCACGGGTATATCCTCCTCCTTATATCCATGAACGGAATTCACTTCTCCGACTCATGTGCCACTAATGCGAATTTACAGGTGTGCCATTGTCACTTTCGTTAGTCGGTGGTTCAACGAAAGATTAGTCAAACTAGACAATCGTTCAGACAGGTAATCCGCCAACATCCTCACATTTGAGTGATAACTAAGTGTGATACCAAGTCAATGTAATACTTCCTAGTATATCAGAATAGTATGAATGGGGTTTATCAAACATGTTTGTAAATACATTTCAATCGAGCATGAGACTGCACACAGAATCATATAGGCCTTTATGTGTCATTTACATCCAATTATTCTCATACATATTGGAAATGTGACATCTGATGACCTGAAGATGACCTTGACTCTTCCTGGTGACAGTTGTAATCTTTGGCTACAAATGTTTTTTCCAGAACTGCTAAACTTGACACATGAATTAGGCAAAATTGTCCACCGGTGACTTTGGAATAATCGTCCTGAACCCAGGACCCACTGTAGACAACATCTCCTAAGTTTCGTTAAAATCGAACGAAGCTAGAAGAAACGCATTATTTACGGACATTCAACTTTTGGTGGCCTTAGAACGACCCGCCCATGTTTTTCGGGACTACTGTAGAACACACTCTTCAAATTTCGTGTGAATCGAACGAACAGAACTTCATATTTTCGCAAGCGAACTGCAAAATAGAGGGCAGCAGTCACGCGGCGATGACCACTTCCGGTCCCATCAGAGATAATCTCTGGGGCGGTCGTGTGTGCAAAATTTTAGTAAATCGGATGAGACGTTAGAGTGTCATCGCCCTAACGCGGAAATCTTCTGGCAGCAGACACGGCGGATGTGACGGCGAGGGCAAAACCATAATGCCTAATATCCTATATAATATAGGAATGGGTATACAATTTTAATTACATATTTACATCGTTCTGCTGGTGCCGGGAAATGTCATCAAACATGGCATTTCCGGATGATTTCCCCAGGCAAGTGCATGGTCGAGCCTCCTCAACCCCAGCCACACCAGTATACTCGACACATTGTGGAAAAAGTTCCAATACAAACAACCGACCCTGTTAATGTATTATACTGTAACTGATCACACGAGATCACACGGCCGGTTTGGCCGTAATTCAAATTTGATTAGGTTCAAGGTTTACCCTTCAGTTGTTTCTGATTCCGATCAGTCAGCTTCCCGTGACTGAATTTATTTCCTACACACTGTACACACACAATAGTGTGTGGATCACGTACTTGACGGTGCACCTGTTATACGGGAAATGTACGGACAGTGCGGTTGCTACAGTACGGGTGTAAATCTCACGGACGGTGATCAGATGAGGTCAACTGAAGCCTCCAGTGCTGGAACACGTTTACTAGTTCACAGTGTTGGTCGAAGATGACGATTCAAGAACGGCTGCTCTTATTTCTTCTTGTGTATACAGTACGATTTCACCATTCAGGTAATCTATTTTGTTCACCAGCGTATGCTACGGCTACATCAGTCCGTGTTCTTGTTCGGTTGTTGTGTGATTAGTTGCAATTATATAGTTATTGCAAGAATCCGACAACAACTGAAGTCTCGTCAGTAATGTAATCATTACATTCATTGTAATCTAATCAGCATGGTTTATGCGATTTTCGAAATAACGATGGAATTCACTCTTTAAGTCCCGAAGAAATTTGCAGTAGAATCGAGGTCACTGAAGAACATTTAATCTGACTAATTAGCCCGATTAAGTATGCCAATTAGCATAATTTATGGAGGTTTCTAACGGATTTGAACGAAATTTGGTGAGTGGGGTCTATCGGCGGCCTCGATGAATTCATTAGTAGAGGTGAGGATTCATTAGTGGAAGAAATCAGAGGTATGTCCAATCTAGAAGAAGAAGGGCACGATAATGGAGCCTGGTAACTATAGACCGCTGAGCTAATGGAGAACTTTATTAACTAAGGAAGAAATCAATAATCATACGGTATGTCAATGAGCTATTTTCAGAGGCTCAACATGAATTTATCAAAGGGAAATCATGTTTAAGTAACCTCTCGGAATCAAGGGGGTGTGGTCTGAAGCTATAGATGAGGGTAATACAGTGGACATAATCTATTTGGATTATGCAAAAGCATTTGATACTGTACCACTAAATAGACTTTGCATTGTTATGGCATCAGCGGTCAGATCTTCCACTGGATCAATGACTTTCTTAATGGCCGAACTCTGAGAGTTGGAGTGAGTGGTCAGTATTCTGAATGGGCTTAAGTCACAAGTGGAGTACCCCAGGGGTCTGTCCTCGGCCCAATATTATTTTTGCTGTATGTGAATGACCTACCCGACCTGGTGGGCAATACAATAACGTTATTTGCGGATGACACTAGATTAAGCAGAAGCATGACAGGTGAGATGGAGTGACACCTGGCAACTTGCCTTTCATGTCCGGAAATTTAAAATAATACACGCTGGTAAGAACCCAACAAAGTTCCATTATACCATGATGGACACTGAGTGGCATTAGAAAATCTCTAATTGAGGCGAATAAAAAAATGACCTCGGTGTGCTCATCACAGATGATATAACTTGTAGAAAACAGTGCTCGATTGCAGCTCAAAAAGCAACCGTAATACTTCTGCAAATTATAAATACGCTCCATTCAATTGACATCGGAGCTTTCCGAATAATCTATCAGACCTATGTTAGACGTTACCTGGAATATGCTGTCCACGCCTGGTCCCCTTATTTGAAGAAACACACAACTTTACTTTAAAATGTGCAGAGAAGAGCTACCAAAATGGTAGCAGGTTTGAGAAATATTAGCTATGAGAGGAGACTTGAGGCCAGGTCACACTAGTAAATAAAGTATGCACAAAACAATAAATAGTGATATATGGGGCAGGACAAAGTACAAGAACTATCGTTGTAATTCTAATAGGTACATTAGCGATTAACTTCATGTGCAATAGTTTGTGTAATTACTTATGATGGAAATTGGATAGGCCCATGTACATATCAAGTAGATTATTCAAGTGATATCATGGGAGTGTCATGCAGTGCTCTTGGGCTACAGTAGCCTACATTGAAATGAAACTGTTACTGTGTAACGGGTTGTTGTGGGTTAGCCGAACAAGAGTCTGATTTTCCAGAGGAATTGGCGCTCAAGCGCTATTTAGAGGCTAGCTCACTCAATTGCCTCTATTGGAGGTCACAGTACGAATTCCTGGTAAACATGATCAGTCTAGCCGTCATGATGAGTCTGTGGATATGGATTTGTCAAGCAATCACTGAGCTTTTTGTCTGATTCTGTGAGGATTCAAAGCACTATTGGGATACACAATTGCCTTCAATAATAATGAAGAAATCCAGTTCTCATATAGCACTTTATCACTCCTTCACAGCGGTCTTGAAGCACTTAACAGGTATTACCCCTGATCATTCGTGACTTGTTAATTCTTCTCTGTATGGTGCGCATTTCTTTCAGTTCTTCTCTGACGCACAGGTGCTGTGTATCATGTCATTGTGTTCCCTGGGGGACATCCCAATAGGGCTGCCATAAACAGTGCCCGCCACTATTTACAAGTCACCTCACAGGGTTGCCAATAATGCATGGGTGGGACAGGGCACTGAAAAAGCCAGCTAGCTGGGATTCAAATACGCAGCCTCCTGATCATGAGTCTTAAGCTCTACCAACTGAGCTAATCCAATTCCCGGACTACAATCATACTGCCATAAGGCTGAGACTGTACACACACACTACTGCACTCTCTGACGTCAATTTTAATTAAACCTCTTGGTTCCGCTATGCAGCTTTTTCTAATTAGATCTGCCCCCGTTCACCCATCCCCGACCGATTGTGTGTATGGCTATTGTTTGGGCTGATCGTTCCTTATTGTAATACCTCCAGCATATGTTACATCTAGAACTACTAAGTCAATCCCCCAGCTGTGCATATTACGAGTCCTCAATTACGATATCCGGGTAACACGGTTGCGACTGAACGCCACATTCCGCCACAATGGCCCTGCATGTGTCTTAGTTGGGTGCAATTAGGTTTATTGGCTGTTGGGAGGGCTATTAATTTGGTCAGTTAGCATCTCTACTTCTCTAAGTCGTCATTTGAAAGGCTACAAGTTGATCATGGGACGTTAGTAAGCAGGAGGGTGGGGTAGATTGTAGAGGTGCTAGTCTAATGTGTAGTCAACATTGATGTGACCGTATTGACCATGTACTTTACAAGCAAAGATTGGCCAATTGCTTCAAGACATCAACTTGGTGAATTTAATTAAACAAATTCGATTTAACAAATTCAATTACCTATATATCTGCCTTACAACCATTTGGGGTTGCCAGATTACTGCTGGGACTTATGTGCTGTCAAATGAATTTTTGTCTCATGTTTGACTTAAGTTGTCATTCTGTTCAGTTGGCCTTATGATCCACAGTCATTTGCTGATGTTCTGTTATCAGTAATAATAACAATTTTGCTACCACTGAATTTATGTCCCAAATATACCCAAGTATACCCAAATATTTTCATTCGCTTTGTGTTGCGTCACTATACTCCCTCTTCAAAATGAAGATAGAGTGTAACATGGAATATTCAGACATTATTCTCGCAGTGTTGCTCTGATCATTTCTACATATAAGTGTACGTAGCATTTACCCCTGCATGTAGGATGTGGGCTCGATTAACTTACATATTTCAGTGAATTTCATGCTTCGAGCCAGTTGACTTGTCATCGTGGTAAAATATCATCTCAGGGAATTAACTGTCACCATCAGTGGGCAGTGTGTGTCAAATATGTCAGGAAAATATGTGGGAAGTGCAACGTTGACAATTTTATTGCTGCTCAGTGCTAGCTCAGCTCATCATCTATCTCCACGCTCGGGATATTTACAGCTCGATTTTTAACGACATTCTGCTGATGAATTTGCACCAAGTTGTGTCTTTCTTTTCCCCCGAGGGGGGAAGCTGTGGGGGATGAAACACCTTGAAACTTTTTGTTATTCCTCTGATGCTTACTATCTTAGATAGCTTATTGCTCCCCCTTGATCTCCTTTTGCTTACTGAGTGTCCTATGACTATCAATCTAGCAATTTTTCACCACTTATTTCAGTCATGTTTCGTTCCCCACTGGCAGTTCTATGGGTTTCACACTTTGTTAACACTTTGTAGTTTGCAAATTGAAATCAATCATCTGTATTCTCTGTACCAGGACCTTGCTGGCAGCATTCCCTCCCCGCCGATCCGATCAGCATTTCTTATTTGTCGTTGAGAACTTTTACATCTGTGTTTAGTTGATTCGAAGATCCCCATGTACACTCTATATATAGGGCCTATATAGAGAGAGAGATTGGGACATGGGAGAAAAAAAACCTCCAGGATTATCAGTTAACTGCAGAACAATTGAACTTCACTCTGACTCGTGTAATCTAGAATCGACTAGTAGAATGCAATATTTGTCAACCAGAGACAACTGTATTGGTTTGTTTCCAATTGAATGGTTTGTGGGGTTGAGAAAGCCAAATAAGGATCCTTGAGGAACCTTGTTTCCAAGACCACCTTGCAGTTTACATCCCCATCCAACGGGAGACCAGTGAACCTCAGGATCTCACCACTTCCTCAGATCTTGTCGACAAACACATCTCATCTAACTAACCGAGAGCAACCCCAACATAATTTCTAACTCCACTGCATCACAGCAGAACCTGAATACCAAGACCTCGTCAAACCACAACTGCAAGTACAGCAGCCTCTGAAAGAACACCCCGTGATGAGGCGGGAATCAAACATGGTACATGTTGCATGCCAATCGTCACTGATACCGCTCATCCATTCAACTCAATTGTTATACTTAGCATTACCTCTGATGCTCCTTACATAGAGCAGAATATGATGTCTACAAATTAAAGTGGCATTTATGAACTAGTCAGTGACAATCAGAGAATATGAATTGCTTATAACAAACCCAGAAATACAGCTATAGAAATACTGGCTGTAGGCTCTGAGCATGGTAATTAACGCGATAATAGCTTGGAAGCTTTGTCTCGGAATAAGCCGGGGTGACTCCTGTGATATTCATTGAAGATAAAGGTCTATAATCACCAAGGCGTTACCTTCATTATCGAGCTAACTGTAGGCTTTGAGGGACGGGCTGCCTCAATTATGGAGCGTTAATTGCGGCAGCAGTAAAAGCCTGCCATATACATATATAGACCCATTCAAAACAAGCTGAGAATAGTTGATATGCTCCGGTGGAATATGCAGGCATAGATTTCCGCTCTAGCGGCCGGCAAGCGTGATAGTGAGTGCAGTGGAGCAGAGCAGAGCCTGCCAAGTTTAGGCTGTACAGTGCACAAAGTGTGGAATATGGACGGACAGTGGTACAACGTGCTCATAGGGTGACTACATCTGGCTTTGTTTGTTCAGAGTGTCGTCCATCACGACATGTCAGGTTAACGCATCACTGCCATAGCAAACTCACCGGCTATAAAGCAGCAGCTAGTTGACACATTTCAATAGCCCTCCATCTAGCCAGCAACCTCAACAAAAAGTTCAAAATTCTGAGCAAAATTATTCTCATCAATTCTTGTGAGTTTCCTCATAGGATTCCTGTGAGAAATGCCCAAAATCTCACAGCTTTCTCGTGAACATTGTTTTCTTATGAGAAATTTCTTAGAATTGTTCCAAATCCTCACAATATTTATCTCATTTGATTCTCATGTGAGGTTTCTCCAGTCTCTCACACATCCACTTCCCTTGAGTTCACAGGTTGCTCGAAAAATGCTGACGCTATCAGTCAGGCATGACACCAGTGATGTTAGGCCCTCAGTAGAGCCAATCACATGGTATTATTACAGGGCCCTCACATGGACACTCATGCAGTGTACAAACAAAGGTAGCAAGTTATGTGGACCGTCCAGCGAACCTTCAACCAGTGGTCAAGAACTGTCTTCCACCAGCCTGTGCTCCTATGACCTCCTAATGACCTCGACCTTGGTCGGTCACTTGATCAACCATAGTCCCCCACTCACCGAGTTTTGTGTAAATCAGACAAACTTCATTATTTCATGTAAAACCTGGCCATGACTACATTATTTCGACGAGTTTTGTGTAAATCAGACATATTTCATGTAAATCCTGCAAAATGGAGGACAACGGTCATGCGACAAGACCCACTTTCAAACCCATCTGAGATTTCTCTGGGCCGGACATGTGTGCCAAGTTTCAGGTCGATGAAGGCAGCTGCATCCACACTCCCAAACCGATAATATCCCCAGACACCATTCATGTCGTGGGAATATAATTATGCCCAAATTGTATTTTCTTGCTATAATGTTGACACTTGCTTGGATGTTGCACCTCCATAATCATAATCTACAAATGTTCCTCTTATCTCTTGCCAAGATCCCTAACCCTCGCTAAGTATCCATCGGATCCTTAATTCATGTTATCTCCTAACATTATAATGTGTCTCGAGCCTATCAGGCCATGACTACATTATTTTGACGAGGTAACTCGTTACAGGCGACAGGGCGGCTAATCTAGTCATGTCCATAAATCACTGTTCTATGTTGTGGAGAAAGACATAGACCATGATCAGTGTTTGGAAGGAGTCAACAGCATTTCAAAATTTGCTTTCAAGACACTATACAAATGGAATGGGGAAGTTTCCATGGAATTTCTCAAACAGCCTGCCTCAGATCAATGGGCTGTTGTGATTATAGGCAGCTCTCTTTGGTATGACCCACTATCATACCCCCGGGATAGGATAGTCACTTTACCGATGTGTGTCATACAACTCTACGGGAATAGGACTGACAAATTTGTTAATTACAAAAAACAGCCACCATCGTCTGCCACCACCGTCTCCGCCGCCATACTGGAAAGATTTTCGTGTTTATGCATGTTGCACTTTCATAATCTACAAATGTTCCTCTTTATCTCTTGCTGAGATCCCTAACCCTCGCTAAGTTTCCATCGGATCCTTAATTCATGTTATCTCCTAACATCATATTGTGTCTCGAGCCCATCAGGCCATGATCGGTTTTTAGCTCACCCTAGCCATGTGATAGGTGAGCTATTGTGATCATGCAGGTCTATCTATCTATCTATCTATAGTGTATCTGTCCACAATTGACTTCAA
>JAUOBX010405442.1:0-10615 GCA_032360705.1 Eupentacta quinquesemita
CATGATTGGGCAAGTCATTCCATGCCCTTGCAGCATACACGCTGAAGCAACGTTCGCCAGCGGAGGTTCGGAAACGGAGTAGAGTTAGGCGGGTGGTGTCTGCTGAAGATCTGAGTCACTTCAAGTCACTTCATAAGGTTCTCAAAAACGCCTGGGTGGGGCGAGGCACCGGAGAAGCCATCGGCTGGGATTTCAACTCACAACCTTCTGATAACGAGCCCAACGCTCTAGCAATTGAGCTAATCTGATCCCCATTGGAGAGTACTCGAAAATTATGAAAGTTGCACCTGATTCAGGAGGCTTCTCTACATACCTGGCAAAGTATTTTTAATCTACTCACTGGAATTTATTATACAACATCACTCCCTCTCAATATATGTTCATGACTCTAAAACCGGGGGCGACAGCCTATTATAATAGAGGAATTAAGAACTAAACACCAGAACTTTTGTGTGCGTGGAACAGCTTGCCAGATAATAGTGTTGCCTCAACCAGCCTACGCTCATTTGGAAGGAGATTATTAAATTATTGGGAGGACAGAGATATTTCATATAATCCAAATTAAGTACCAACCTAAAAAAAATCAGAAGAGACTATACAACAAGGATCCGAGTATAGTTATAACAGCCCAGCAGCGCTCATACGAGGACCTCATACCAGCAATAATCCTGGGTAGCAGGTAAACAGCACCTGGTTGCACTCTTACATCTCATCTGTCACTAATCAGCACCCTGACCGGGACTGTTCAAGAATAGCCATGGTCACAATGACACTGGGGAAAGTAATCTTCAGTATTTAGAAGGATTACAACCTGAAATATTGCACATTTCAAAAGTATGTCACACTGCACAAACATATTGAGGCTTATGCATTACTGGCTTCCATTGAATCATAGATTGATTCTAGGTGTTTGCTACATTGGAAGCTTCTCTGTCTGGTATATTCTTGATCTGCCTGCTGACCATGGTAAATATGTATTTCGAAATTATCTGAAAATGATTTTGCATACCTAAGCTCTATAACAGACCTCATGAAACAGTTTGCCAACACATATTCTGGCACAAACAAGATGGCACAAACAAGGTATGTATGTAATTATTCGACATCTCTCGCGATCGGGTCCCTGACAAACCTTGTTATACTGTTTGAGGTTGATGAAGCATGACGCTCTGTTCCTCTGTAGCCTGGCAATGTTAGGACTCTCTAACTCCATGTAGTGGTTGAACAGACTGTAGGATAGGTTATACCAGAGCAGGGCAGTGTTGAAATCTTCATTCTACAAAGAAAACATACAACAGTATTAGTGATTATAGGCCTTGGTTAATGTAGATAAAAGAAGGTTGGGGAACACAGTGCCAACAGCACTCCATATGTAGTGTGAAAATGGACTGTAGGAGAGGTTACACTGAAGCAGGACAGTGTTGAAATCTCGATTCTATGAAGGAAACATTTTTAGTGACATTAGGCCTTTTTTATGTTTGTGAAAAGAGGTTGGGAGCAACCATACTGTCAACAGCACTCCATGTAGTGGGTGAAGATACTGTAGGATGGGTTATATCAAAGCAGGACAGTGTTGTTGGGGTCTCCATTCTACAAAGGAAACATACAACATACATAGAGTTCACCTCAAACCCATCTCTCCCATTCAACTTGGCCACCTGGCAAGCTGGTGGGATTCTTCCTGCCCAGATAAGGAACCAACATGATCTACTCATGATTTGAACACACAACCACTGCATGGACCTGCATGTTGGCTCAACTTAGGTATTAAAGTGTACAAATCACTTATATATAGCTGTTCCATATTCAATGGTACATTGCACGCACATCTCCTAGCCATCGCAACAAGCCATAATACAAGACGGCAGCAGCTGAATCAGTGACAGGTTGTGCTCATGGTTCCTGTAGAGTCTCATTTCCACCTGGGTTCGAGTAAAGCATTGGACTTGCCTAAACATACATTGTTGTTAATTTTGAACCCACAATCTTCAGTTCACATGCCCAAATATTTTTTGTGCCACATGTACCACTATATCAGTCATAATTCATTTTAGTCAACCATCATCACTACTGGAATTATTTCCTGACACTATTCAATGTGATATTCATTAGGATCAAACTCAATTACAAATAGTAAGGATGGAGGAATTTTTTGTTATTTCACCATCCACCCCTCAAATTTTAATTGCGTATGGTATAATATGTTAAAGTCAATTTTAGATGAGATTACAAATGTGCCAGAAATCTCAGATGTCTCCAGTAAGGTGGGATCAAAAATCTCTTCTGAACGCTCCTTCGACAGGCAGCAAACATGGGTGAAATTACCCACAAATGGAAGCAAACTAACCTCAAACACAACTGCTGCCTGTTCCCATAGCAACGAGTGTAGTGTCCTCAGACTGCTGGGGTCAAAGTTCACAGTAGATGAGCCTGCAAGAGCAAAACATATCACCAAAATATGTCAGGACAAGTTGCAACAAATAAAAACAATTTTAACTGCATGCAGTACCATCAACCTGATTCCAAAATTAGCCAAAGTCTCAAGATGTTCATGTCTTGCAAAACAGGGTTTCACCCACATGGCTGATACACACTACTGCTCTGGAGTCAGGAGCTCTACCGACTAGGCTAATCCATCCCCAGAGCGATAGGAAGAAGAACACAACAATGCTGAGTGATTCCCTGATTCATTTTTCGAACAGCCACAACACAACATAGAGTTCCATGGCAACACTTTTCATCTGAAACCATCTCTTACCCATCATTCGCAGGCAGGAACTGAAGGGTGGCATGTAGATAGGGATCGCTCCTATCACCCTACAGAAAATATGTCCTTGATTTAAATCTAGTATCCCGAACCCATGGGATATTTTATTAAGTCACAAACCATTATGGACCAAGTCTACAGTAGTTATGACCTCAATTTATGGTGACAGAACAGGTATGATCTCAGATGACTTTCTAAGCTGATAAAAGTATTAGAACACATTGACGATCAAATTAACTCAGTTGGCATGATCTGGAGCTCAGGGCTGGTGATCAGATGGTTGCAAGTTCATCTTCTGGTGGTTTGGCTCTTCAGGTGCTTTGTTCCACATAGGATTTCTTGGGAACCTTGTGAATAGTACTGTGTGCCGCATGTAGTAGCCCTGTTTTGTTTTCCCAAGTGACACAATGTGGTGACACATGTTACATGTGTGGCGAGATTGAACAGCACGAGTTATGCACTGCATAGTACGGGTTTGAAAGTCCGCTGAAAATCGAAGTAGGTCTATTTTTTCATTATCCTCCTGCTTGCTCATTTTGAAGGAAATGCACTAGTCATTATAATTTGAGCTGCTCTCTCCTGAGCTTGTGTTAGCTTATTATTCTCCATTAAGCTAGGAGTCAATTGGTGCGAATGCGAATGCGAATAAAGTTTACGGATACATCGTATTTTGCTTCCATTGATCCGAATGCGGATACACCGAGTTTGTATTTAATATAAGCTAGGCGCAGTGCTGTGTCAGTTAAGTACCTAGCCTAATAACGCATATAGTTTGTTCGAAAGATGGAGGACAAAGTTCAAACCAATCATCAATTTCGTCCTTATTCATAACATTGGCAATGCTTTGCCAAGTATTGTCACTCAGCAATGCGTCCCTATAGTTGCATAGTTGGGGGTTGTAAAGAAGTGGCTGATTGCGGACTAATTTGAATGAAATTTCCTATTCGCGAGAGGAAATGTCGGGCTTTGAGCTAGTCACATAGGATGGTTTGTGGAGTTCGCGCGAAATAAATCATGACAAAATTACTATTGTGACGTCATTGATGGCGTCCGGCAAAGTGTTCGCATGTCGAACTGATCACTACATGCAGTGATCCGGCCTGTCGTATCCGCATTCAGACGCCAAATCGCTTTCATATCCGTATACATGGGAGTCACAGCTAGTGAAAAGTCACACAAGCTAATTTTGCCGTATCCGCATTCCCACCAATGGATTCCCACCTTTAGTAGCTCTATCTATGGGACCTTTAGATAGAGTTACTCATGTGCTGTTTACCTGTGATACATTGAGCATCTCCTGAGCTTGTGCTAGCTCCTTGTTCTCCATGAGTGACTCTATCTGATTCAGAGCTACTCATAACCTGGTTTATAACCTGTGATACACTGATCGAGTATCTCATGAGCTTGTATTAGCTCCTTGTTCTCCATGAGTAGCTCTATCCGAATGTCCTCAGATAGAGCTACTCATCTGTTGATTACCTGTGATACACTGATTGAGTATCTCCTGGGCTTGTGTTAGCTCCTTATTCTTCATGAGTAGCTCTACCTGAAGGGCCTCTATATAGAGCTACTCATCTGTTCATTACCTGTGATACATTGATTGAGTATCTCCTGAGCTTGTGTTAGCTCCTTATTCTTCATGAGTAGTTCTATCTGAAGGACCTTCAGCTTGCTGTCTGCATTCTGACCGTGGAACCGGCTACCAAGCACCTTGCATGACTTCACCGCAACATCGAGTCTGCGAACAGAGGATGTTATTTATCCAAGTATATATTTGATTAGGAGCATGTCAGATTCTAACCAGCATTTCCCAAGCAGCGTATTGAAGACCAGCTCCTACTGGTTGGTACTTTTTCATCATTATTATCAGATGGACACAATTGCAGTATTTTCGAACATTTTAGTGGTAACTTGGTATCGGATGTTGGCACCACTATTCACACCAGGTACGCCTGCAAAATAACTAGGGCTCATCACAAATCGAGAGCAAGCCCTTATCAGGACTGGAATTAAGTGGTCTCAATTGAAGTCCAGGGCCTTGGTATCCTAGTCTGCATACCCTAGCGACATTATTGCTGCATTAGTACACAACTACTTCCTGTTTCTTCTCAAGCTGCTACATTATTTTTCTCTTTTCGCATTATTATAGAGTTTTTCTCATCTACAGCAACCCATATCCACATCTATGGAGTTCCCTCTCTCTCTCTCTTTCTCTGCGTTGTTGTCTGCCAAATAGCAGGTTCCTTGCCAATTGTAAATCAGATTATCTGCTCTTTTGCATTCCTCTCCATAGTAAAATAGTCTCTGTGATCTCTGTATCATCTATCAGCATTGTTCTTTTCCACCCCTTGATTGCGTTTCATTCATTCTCTTTTCCAGCTTATCTCCTAGTAGTCTGACATGCCTCAATACCTCCTTGAAGATTTGAGCCTGCAGACCTCACCAACTTTCTGTAGAACAGGTATGGGCAACCTAAGGCCCGCAGGCCAAGTGCGGCCCACGAGGCCAATTTTCCTAGCCCGCAGAATGCTTGATGAGCCTGGGCATGCCCACTGTGTTATTAATGACCATCATTTCGGCCCAAAAGAAGGTCATGAAGTGTGCCTCTGGCCCCTGGACTGAACAAAGTTGCCCATCCCTGCTGTAGAACTTCCTCATTTGTGACTCTGCCTGACCACTTTGTGTTCTCGGACCTTCTCCATGATTAACACCATCTCTGATGCATTCTATTCTTTACCTGTCATCATCCCTTATTGTAAAGGTTTCTGATCCATATATGATATATTCCACACAAAACATTTCATTAGCATTTTCTTCATGAACTATGTGTGTAAAAGCTATGAACTATTGTCCCTGTCACAAGTTACCTGTTATGCTTGGTGAGCAGATGGATTGTTTCTGTGGCAAGGTCAAGGTTCAAATCTGGATGACTCCACAGCTCATCAACAGCTGAAAAATCATGAATGAAGATCGATCAGGCAGAAGCTATTTATCAACAAAAAACATGTTACTTGCTTATTTAATGAGGAATAAGGTCATTTGGCAGAGCAGAGATTCCATGTGGGTCATTCGCTGCAAGTTGCCAACATCTTGTTTGCTCTATTTGTGTGCTTGGTGCCCAGGGAGAAGGCAACAGTGGCCATGTCATAAGTCTTTTAAGTTTAAACCCAGATTCCCTGGTGCAGATGGACACTGGCTGCTGAGAGACTGAGAGTGCATCAATTTTGGCATTTCTATTTTGAACTGGCTAGTTCTCATCAATATTCTTAGCAACGGTACAAATGCAAAACCATGACTATTCCTTGTTCGACGAAAGTCATGAGATGTAGGCCATGTTTAGTTATTTCGAACAAGTCCAGCAAGGTGGCCTTGGTGGCCAGCATTTTTCAACTTCAGTCCCAAGTAGTGACGGTTTTCAGGTTTGTGAAGTGCCAATTGGAGGCTTCTTACATTAGGCATTCTAGCAAGTCCTCATTTTAATTCAGGAAAACCAAGCATAACAAACTGAACAAGTGATTCCATATGCTGGCCTTTGTGACCATGTTAAGTTAACTATGAAAAGAACTTACCAGCCTGTAGCTTAGCATTGTTGCCGCTGCTCAGGAGGATAATCTTCACCTTCAGATGTAACCCTGAAGGATGACTGTGCTCCTGGAAAAAAAAAAATTGGCAATTGTCATTTAGTTTAAAGGTGGATGGAAGTTGTTTTGCAACTCATATAGGTGAGAAGAGTATATTCCATAAACACTACATCAAAAATTTCAAACTCATCCACCGTTGTGTTATCTGCAGCAGTAGTTGAGGTCTGATGAAGGCGAACCAAATGTATATCGTAATTGAGTTCACACAAAACTGAATGATTTTTAGTAGTAGTAGTAGTGGAAAGTGCAAGTGATTTTTTCCTACTAAGTAAATGATTACTTGCGTCTATATCTTGTTGGAAATATATTTTTTCATAGTCATATCATTCAGTAACTGTACATTGATGGCAGCAAAACTTACCATCAGCTGAGAAGCTAAACAAACTCTACTCTTTTCTTAATCCTTCACAGCAGAACTGGCTAACTAGAACAAGACATGGGAATCCTGCCAGAAATATCCGTATATAAAATATTTACGATGTTCTCAACTCCTTGCTCTTGGAATTACACCTTCCAGAAGTTGTGTAACATGGGACTACGACCACTCGACAGCAGCAGTCCGCTCCATGCATCTTAGTTCCACAATCTCACTAATCTTGATATGTCAGGCTTGTTGTTTGTTCAACTGAAGGAGGCCGACCCAGCAGCTGAGAGAGCCAGGTGGATGCGGCTAGGTGCCTTCCAGGCATATGCTCCCATGAGTGAGAGTGAGAGAGTGAGCGAAAGCTTACCGCATTAGCCAGTCCAACAGCATTGATAGCCTTCTGGGCATAGGCCTCGGGATCCCATTCAAGGTATGCTGATGCAAGCAGACGTAGAATCTTAGCCAGAACACTGCCCTCTAGCGGTGTGTTGCTTTTACCCATCTCGTAGCTCTCTCTATGAAATGAAAGCGATATCATGGCGATTAGATTAGTTCAGTCTCTAGAGCACTGGAGTTATTCGGCTAATTACACTTCCAGTATATCCTCGAGCAGGGTGTTTCATCTCCATTGCTCTATCCCACCCATCCATATAGACATGTTCATTATATGTGGTATGTTAAAGATCGATGTCACTCGGGAGCGTGCGGAGACCTGACTGACCTAATCAGATGACACTACTGGCTATATGTGGCTTGCTTCTACCCGCCAAGATGATGGCAATCAGATTAGTTCAATGATAGCTGATTGATGATAGCTGATTGGGGGGGGTAATATATGTGAACTGTTTTGGAAACCACTTTAATGCAGTGATGAGTTGTCTAATAAGCCCCCGATATCAATATATTTATTAACACCAAATTTTCTAACAGCACAGACGGCTCAAGCTGTTTTATCTCAAGGTAGGTATAGACATTGGCAGAACAATTAATGCCCTCTAGTGAATCCTTACTTTTACTCACGTTGTAACTCCACCTGTGAAACAGAAATGCAAGAACACTGATGGCGCAGCACAGCTCAAACAGATCAAAAGTGTTCAATTTAGGGTAGGCTGATGTTGGCAGAATGAGAACCAGCTTACTGCCCTCTAGTGTATTGTTACTTTTACTAATTGTCTTGTAGCTCTCTCTGGAAAAGGGTAACGAAACAACAATGGAGCAGTAGCTCAAACAGCACAAGTATACATACTTCAATAATTCAAAATATTCCATAATAGGTTAAAAGCAGTCACAGAATCTTAACAAGGGCATTCATTGCCCTCTAATAGCTCCTTGCTATTATCTCATATCACTTTGTGTGACACAAGCAACATACACTATAGTTTCACTCTCAGGAATAAATTTAGCCTATTTGCACCCCTTCCCTCCCCTCCCCTCTTGTAAGCAACATACATCTACATATCTCCTTGGCATGGTCTCCACAACCTTCCCATCATTCCTCCACATAGTCCTAACATTCAACATGGCAACTCAGTCGCTGACTGTCAACCGAACATGCTTGTAGTGAACGACCACCCTACTGTTTCCGACACCTCCCACATGACAGAATAGTGTACCATGTAGGCGAGACAAACTCGCATGTCCTTGGGTGAAGGATGTTATGACCGAGTGTCACATTCCTGTGGTTACTTCGGTCCTATTTGGGCTGTGGACAGGGACATTTCAAACATTAAACTGCATCATTTTTCGATTGTTTTCCACTAGAATTGAAATCCATGGATCAATTGATATCAAAACGGATTGTCGAACAGACCAATCAGATCAGGTTTAGTCAAACTATCCAACAAATTTCCAAAATAAAATGCCAACTAATGATACAAAGACTGCAACCCGACACCCGCAGAGCGAGGGCAGCGAAGTGCTCGTGGTTTTGTGATGTCAGAAAATCGGCAAATCGATGCCCAAAGCGGCCAAGCGGTTTGTCCGATCGTCATGGTACGAAATCCTCTAATGACCCAGGGTTATCAGTCTGGAGCTATGTGACATCAGGTGACAGGTGGATGCTCTTCCTGAACCAGCTTGTGCTAACTCAGTAGATCCTAGTCTTTTTGGACAAACTGAAGTCAACCACACAAGGCCAGAGACAGAGACATATTATTGTTGCCCTCTCCTGATTTATTGTTCTTATTATTGATAACCAGCAAGTTTTCAATGCACTTACCTAAACCAATCGACACAGGGCTGGAACATCTTCCTCTTCATAGCATCGAGGCCAAAGTTAAAACAGTGCATGGCAACAATGCTGGACTGCAAATAGGAGATGGGGATAGAAGCAGGTATTATTTATAGGGTAAAAACGTTTGTTGAGTTAATAACTAGAACAGACCACATCAATGTATTATTATGTAGGAAAAAACACCAGTTTGTAACACCGTTTCCTTTTATTCTTAAAGGAAGACCCCCTCTCATTCTCATTGAAATTGATAGGTGATTAGGGTCATTGCTATCTCTTACAAGAAAGCTACTAAATGTCGACCTGATCAGACCAAGCCTTCTGAACTTATCATGTTTACAAGGTTTTCTCTGACTGTGACTCCTGTTGATTCAGGATGACCTTCAACCTGACTGCAAACACCAGTATTTATGTATGCGCCCATCAGTCAAGATGGGGTCAGGTGCTTGCAGGCCCCATGTCACAAACACACACAAAAACACACATGACTGTATTGATTATTCAACTGAAGTCAAAGAATGGAAGTCAAGTATTAAACAGTAGAAACATAACATAACATAACAGTCACATAATCATATAGCGCCTTTCCCAAAGAGGCCCCAAGCGCTTCACAGAGAACACAGTCAGAGGAAAGAACATTATTAGGTCTTTAACAGAGATTAGAAAGAATTAACAGAACAGATTAAATTAGGAAGGCATGGAAGCAGGATTCACCGACCTCTTCAGGGAGAGATTCAAGGAGCATCTTAGCTTTCTTCATCCATTCAACTGCCTCTTGATGCTGCCCTCTAGTAATGTACTGTTGAAGAAAATAAAGACGGCACAAATTTATAAATCCAACTTTGCTCTAACTTGATTTGATCGCTGCAGGTTCAGGAAGCCACTGGAGGCTCATCAAGGAACCCTGACTGTGTTGATCGTGGTGACTTTTGGACTAGTGCTCAGATGTTATCAAGATAGGGGTGTACAGTGACCAATCCCAACCTGCTCCCGGGACTCCCTAGTCATGTCCTTAGTATCAGCATTTTATTTCAGGAGAGGAGACTAAAACATTGGCTTCATACACACCATCATTTCACGTACAATGTAGTATTTGAGGTATAGCCAGTCCGCAAGCTAGCAGTCTGCACTTAGTCCATACCACTTGCCCTCTAGGACATTAGACTTTTGGGAGACACTGCACCGATATCTTGAAGCTAAAGTGAGCTAGAGCTCCCTTGCCTCCTCAACACAAATGTCCAAGAGGTATTTCCAAAACAGAAACAAGCAATACGCAGGTTCAATACGCAAAGCGCATTACATACAGCATTATTACTAGGGCCACATGGGAACAGTGCTTTAGTTCATACCACTTGTCCCTTGGAGCAGTAGACTTTCAGAGCATCTCTTTGTAGGTCCTGCAGCCAGTGTGCCCCCCTCGGATGACTCTCGTCCGTCAGACTATCCGATGAAGACCAAGATGAGAAGTCAAGACTCTCTAGGGCCTGGGGATACAAAGAGAGATATAAATCTACATTCTCGTTCAGAGTTTAATAATTACCTATTAGGTTCACTCAGAACGCTGGACTCTTTGGCAGTATTGGCGTCAGTGATTTCACTGAGCTCTTGAGGCA
>JAUOBX010405553.1:0-10614 GCA_032360705.1 Eupentacta quinquesemita
ACTGGTTGAACTAATTGATTTAGGTTTACCAGAGAGGAGTTAATAATATGGCAAACTCACAAGGATGATAGGAGAGTTGGTAGAGTTTCAAAAAAGTTTATTTCTAACTACATGGATTCAGAAGACGAAAATGTCCCCTGTGTTTCTCACAAGTGGTGGTTTTGTTTCTCCAGTTGGCAACATTAGGGACGAGCAGGCGAAACATAAACAGTTCGGGTTGGACTACTTATTTTGGAAGAGAGTTAACAGGGGTTGAAAATAATGTATCGGGAAGTTGCAGTGACAACTAGACAATCTGGGGTGTGTGTTGGGCATTCACTATTCTCTTAGTCATATTTCTCCTGAATTAGGCCTGCAGGATGCAGGATTCCTCTTGAAGAATACACAGGAGGAACACTCCCTTTCAAACATTCAGGATTCTGAGACTGTTTATTGTAACACTGTATAATATGAGAGTCCTGCTTTTCTTGAAATGGCGCGCATATTAAGTCACATGGAGGGAATTTCCTCCTAGAAATAGAAGCTTAGCGCCAACACTGCCTGGTGATTGAAAGCAGAAAGCCACGCCGTATCTGAAGAACACCATTACGAAATGTACGAATATACCAACGGCACTTCATTGGCATGAACATTTGACCTCTGATAACATTGCACATACATATATACAAAGACGACAGCAATGATCCATTTTGCAGGAATTACAACGAGAACTCCTGGGCCTGGTCTTGGGACACGGAAATGACGGGGAAATTATGAGTATTTGGAGTGTGCGGTGAGGGGAAAAGGCTCTTGTCCCCCAAGTCAGGGGAAGTAGGACTCGAGGGTTCTGCCCATTCACTGAGCCTAGACAATACCATTTCTGTGCATGGTCAGTAATGATAGGACAAATTATGGGCAAAACAGTGGGTCGGAGATCTAGGGTGTACGTACTAATTTACGACATGGAAACTTAATTTGCCAGAAAAATGAACGAGGGCAATTTGGGGTCGAAGGTCACACAGTTATGGATCAATTTGAGAAACACAACTCCCAGCCATTCCCGACATTTCGTTCTCACATTATTGCCAAAAAATAGCATTCACAGTTTTCGACCCCTCAGTTACTTTCATTGACCTCGGATTGCATTGATGTTTGGTTCTGGAGTGTCCCGCTGAACGACCCACATCTAATCCCGAAAGAATAACTATGTATCACCCTGCCTTAAGAAGTTAATTGCAAAAAACTAGTGTTTACAGTTTCAGCTGGTTTTTATCCCTATGTGACCTTCAATGTCCTTGGATAGCATTAATGCTATGTTTTTAATGACCCCTTCCCGACACACAACTACCCCCAAAAGATCAATCATGTGTGACCCTGCCTTCACACACACACACATATATATATACCTACATACAACGACGACTGCAATGATTCCTTTTGCAAGAAACCAAGAAAGCAATAGTGCACTACAGACTTTACTGAAATTATTGAAAGAACTCGCGCCAAAATTTAAAAAGCCTACTCCACTTCGTGACGGGGACAAAATCTCATTCACCTCACATATGGAGACTCGTTACCTGAGTAATAACGGGGATACAAAATTTGGGAGGCAATAGCTCGATGTCATACCCTAATGTGCTATGAGAACATCACCGATCCTAATGAAGATGTGCAATTACTCCCTAAATTGACTTGCTGCTCGAGCCATACCGCCACTCAAACCATCAGTTTAACTATCCCGCCTGATTGGCTGGAGGAGTTCCGGCGATTCTCCAACATATTAGTTGAAACAAAACCCTCCTGTTTTGTATATTTTATGCGGAGGGGAGGGTACATGTATTTACGTTCAGATGATAACTTAAGCGTTGCCTGCTTCTCCTTCCTGTCCTCTCCAATCCCCCCTTAGAATAAACGCTCTGCGGGAAGGCGACATTTGTCAGTCTTCAGTTAAGTCCGACTGTGATTCAAACATCGGCTTTCTGGGCTGCTGTGTAAAAAAAATTAGTGCTATACACTCGGCAAATTGTCAGATGTTACGCAACACGAAATTAGAATAGCCTAATGAACTCGGGACAGTGCCCCATAATTTTCGAGCAATATCCACTTTGTAGATATGCATGTTAACAACCACATTCAGGGCGGTTTCTGCAGTTCCACTATCACGATCAAGATATAATATATAGGAAATGTCACACAGTTGCCCGAGGCACAATGTAATATCAGTCATCATTCGCAATTCATCCTCTTTTATTCGTAATACGGCGCCAATCGTACGACACGATCATTTGGACGATTGCCTTAAGTTATGGAAAGTCCATCATCGACTGACTGTATAGGAACTAATGGCTGTTGCACTTAGGAACCATTAGCTTCAGAGTGAAATTGAGCCTCCATTATAGCTCATCATGATACCCCATTAACGATGTACACGATATACATGTTCCTAGATCCATGAACTATATTAAGTTGTAAGACCATTGCATCATGGTATCCGTAGGTGAAACGTCCACGTCGCATTCCTCGTCAAATATCGCGGGTAGCGTGATTAGAATATGAACTTGACCAACACGTTATTAACATCCGATAGAAAATCACAGTGGCGTACGTGATAAACGTGGATGTTATATACTCCAAAATGTGGAACCAATCAGGAATATCTATTATCACCCAAACTTGAGAATAATAGCCCTTGTTTTATGGTATACATAACATATTTTTCTGTATGAAAATTACGACGGAACCAATTCTGAGGCAAATTCCTCAGCTTGGTGTAAGGGAGCGGGGGAGAGGACAATTCATTCTGAAAGATTCAGTGAATTCATTAGGAATTCAAATTGGGGGGAATTACCGTGTGTACTACTACTGATCACTCCGTAGGTTAGCTGATGATGGCAAGGAACACTACGCATATGTGTGTTCCTATTGTGTCGCTTCCTGTATACATCTGTGGCATAGTCACCGTAACGTTCGATCTTTATCTGTTCTTGATATGAGTATTTTACAACACGTTTTACTCGTAGTCATTAGGCCATTCAAATACCCTTTGAAACGATCAATCAAACACTATCTACGGAAGTATAGGTAAATTTATCCTTTTCTACTCAAATCATTAGTGAATATGATGATGATTTACCCTTCGATTCTATTCTCCAATTGACACAGAGGTGAACACCGAATGGAAAAAAGCAACAATTATTTCACATCTGAATACTTCAAATCATTTTCGCCATTCGATCTGCCGTCAAACAACCACCTTGCTACGTTCTGATACTTATTACTAAACCCAAATTAATAATGCTATAGTGAGATGCCGAATTCTGTTACTCCCTGTGTCCGTGCATTTGTACAGGATTCTCATTCATTATGCTATAGGTGAGGCTCACGATGTTAGGATCCACCTACATCTGCTCGAGCGAATTAAAAATATGGATGATTCGCGCGAACATGTACAACCTGATTCTGAGAACAGTGGTCGGAAACTAATTCTTCCTGAATCCAACTTTTTCACTCGTTTATAAAAAATTATAGTAATTGAATATTCGTCTCTCAGTAGAATCATGGATGGAACACGACGTGGGTGCATCTTTCCACGTTCCGCTACATTCCTACACGTGAAAAGAACAGAGAGAAATGATATCTGGCACACTGTTAACGGGGCACTCAGTCGCTATGCAACATCACCACACTCTACCGTTTACCCCAGGTTGTCAGTTCATATGACCTAACTAGCTAACGAAATAACTGACGGTCATCCCCCCTCCCACCGCCTGACGATCATCCCCCTCCCACCGCCTCATCGAACTATTAAGGGGCTGAATTAACTGGTTATCGGGCAATGCAGCGCGTAATGAGCTAACCTTGCCAAACGCCCCAATGCACCAATTTGTGTATAATCTTAGTTTCAATAACTGCGTGAGCATATTCGAACTGACGTGTGGAGAGGGCGAGGGAAATTAGTTAAAATGTGTTGCGGGAACGAAAGGTTGTTACTAGTGATGAGACCATCTCGTATTTTGTTCAGGCCAGACAGTCGTGCGAGAGTGCTTCAGATGCAACGTCCCTAAACGTTAGATTAGAACTTGGTACCGTTGTCGGGTAAATCGCTAACATGTAATAAACTGGTAATCAGTGGGAGACCAAACCAATTCATATAGGTCCCACCAGTTGCGCATACTTGCATGATATATCCCGTAGCATAAACAACATTGGACCAGCGGATGAACAGAGAGGATGTTCGAGGATACTGCCTACATTGCACAGACATTGACTACACTAATAAAAAGCTATTCCATCTATTTATCGTCCTACTTTGAACAGTAAATTCTCCCAGAAAACATGGCGAAACTCAGGGCGGGACACGGATATCTGAGAATAACCTAACCCTAATTATTATCAATCCCCAAATAGCTTGACCGAATACCAGAAATTCTATATAATTGCTCACAGCATACCCTGGAGGCCCTGGATTTAATTCACTTCCGTATTTATGTCTGGCTACCACGTAGCAACTCCACGTAGAGGTCAGAATCTGTCAGGCATTGACCATTCAAATAATGAAGGTATCTAATTGCCAAACATTTCTATCATTATAGGACCCGCATTTTTCCGACCCAGTTATTATCTCATGCAACGAATATCTCGATATCACATGACATTCCGTTATTGGTGCTCTCAAGGCCTACGGCGCTACAGGGCGCTACATTATCTTATCAAGTACACACCATGCTTGGAGTTATTGGTAAGATTATCTCGTTGAGTTGCGAGTGATATTAAATGTCTCTTATAAAAGGACGACCAGGTCAACGAGTGACCCAGTTACCAATTCTACTTTCGCTGGGCAATCAGGTTAAGTTTAAGACTGCGTAGAATTTGGTGGCTGATCAACCTTTTCTGTGCAATGATTTTCCTCGTGAAAAATGGACATAATGACAGAAACTGTGTGTTTAGCTGTCAACAATAATGACAGCTTTCCGTTGTAGCCAAACCATTCTTATCCAATTCTAAATCACGATTGACATCATCGGATATTCGTCAAATTGAACGAGTCCGCAGGATGAAGTTTGATTAATACCGAGATACGGCGCAAGCGACGGGATTACGTGTGATAGTAAGGGGTTGGCGGCCTCAATTACTGAAATTAGTGGAGATTAGTGGAGCATTCACATTACCGATACCGTCAATCAGTTCCTGTGGATTTCGAACGCCTTGCGTACGAGGCGCCCGAAAACCCCTAGACTGCTTGATATATATTAGTCAATCACAGAATACTCCCGTCACAAAGGAGCCACTATATCGTTCTTCTGATCGGGAATGCGATTCGGAAAAGATCAGTTTCTGATAAATATATCGAAGCCTCGAAGCGCACTGCGTAACGAATGCTATAAATGGCGACGAGGCGATTTTGTTTGCAGTGGTAAGTAGTGGTGTGAAACCAGTTTCTTTAGTTTGAGGGACAGTTGTCGTCAATTGAGAGACAGTTGTACGTATTATGATGCATTTCCTTCTCTAACCTGTGACGTCACTTTGTCAACCAGTCACCCAGTGGCTGATCGATTTCAGATACCTCGGCATATTCTAGCGAAAGTTTACTAAAAATGAAACGTTTACTGAAAATGAAACGTTTACGTCCAATTGGCCCAGTTCTCTCCGATGGCAGCAAATTAACAGAATACCCAAACAACACTCTCATTGTTAGCGTACTAATACAAACATATAATGCATATTCTGAATGTAACAAATGTAGCTCTGGCGTTCAAACGCGTTCAGGGATGAAGACGCCTGACGTCGCGTAGAAAACTCATTTTCAAACGGCCACCTACGCGTACGTTGTTCTTTTCTAGTTAGTTAGTTAGTATATTTATTCTACAGGACAACCCCCACAAACAACAGTCGAAATATTAGGAGAAGAAGGAATATCCAGTCGATTGATTTTTCTCCCAAAAAGCCGAAGATCGTAAGTTGCCGCGGAAACAGGCACGCGAGGTGCTCTGGGAAATAGAGAGGAAGTATAGGTTTCAGTTCAATGACGTGGAGACGCCACCTGCTTAGCGCCACAATAATTTATAGTGTTCATTCCTTTGCATGAGTTTACCCCTCACCATTCACTTTGCATCCAAGGTGCCCCACGGAATATTTTTTGTCATGACTATCTTAGTTGCCAGACCGATTTAAACTGTATTTTGAACTGGGGCTCTGCTAATCTGGTTACTTTCAACCGTTCAAAACTGACCTCGTCACGCGCCTCAGTGCGCCTGTTCATGGTTGCATTTCACGCAGTGTGGCAATGATCCATGTCGAAGGTCACTAGGAGGCGCGCGGAGACCGGACAGCTCAAACAGTGTATACAGCAATGGAGATATCGTTCTTTCGGAGGTAGAGGAATCTTTCGGAATTCTTCTGAAGAAAACTATAAACCTTTTCACAACAAAACTTCAATATTATTTCCCCCACACTTGAGGACAATAACATAATGTCGAAGATTGTGTGAAATTATATAATTTCCAACGAGTTATGGCAGTTCAAAAATACGTAACGATGAGTCTATGTGTAAAATTCAGTCTGTTCCCGAACATTGTATCAGGCCTAGCCACTGTGGGTATGCGCATTGATATTTGTATCATATCCGAACTGGTGGGTGTACTAAGACGGCGTGTTAGAGTACAAAGGGTTGGAAATTGTCCGCCAACTAGAAGTAAAGGTTGTTACTAGTGTCGAAATCATCTCGTGATTTGTTCAGGTTATGCAGTCGAGCAAATGCTCGGATGCCAGTGTTGCCTGGACAGCAGCTTCCTCGCCACATCACAGCTGAGTGTGCGAGGAACGCACAAGCAGCCTAAAATTGACTGACGCGAGGTACGGTAGCTAGAGTACGGGCCCAATTCTCCTGATTATTCGGGCTACATGCCTTGCAAATTTGATTATTTCTGCCTAGAGAAAAAACGACTAGGGATTCGAACCGCATGCTTTAGATTGATAGTCCGATCTCCCAACCAGTGCGTGGAGACCCCTAGCTAGAAGGTAGCCCTAACCAGCTTATCCACGCACGACTAGTGTATTGATCATTAGAAGGTGGCCCTAACCAGCTAACCCACGCACGACTAGTGTATTGATCATTAGAAGGTAGCCCTAACCAGCTAACCCACGCACGAATAGTGTATTGCGTATTAGAAGGTAGCCCTTACCAGCTAACCCATGCACGACTAGTGTATCGCTCATTAGAAGGTATCCCTAACTAGCTAACCCACGCTCGACTAGTGTATTGCTCATTAGAAGGTAGCCCTAACCAGATAACCCATGCACGACTAGTGTATTGCTCATTGGAAGGTAGCCCTGACCAGCTAAACCATGCACGACTATAGTGTATTGCGTATTAGAAGGTAGCCCTTACCAGCTAAACCATGCACGACTAGTGTATTGCTCATCAAAAGGTAGCCCTAACCAGCTAACCCACGCACGACTAGTGTATTGCTCATATCTCCCACATTGACTCTCTACTACTAGGAAGCTATCCATCTGGAATTGATCCCAATAAGACCAGTGGATCCCCCCAGAAAACATGGCGAACCTCGGGGCGAAATACGGATATCCGATCATAATTAACGTCTCCCGATAACGAAGACTAATCATCAGTAATTCTCAAATAGCTTGATCCAATACTAGAAATTCTATAAATTGCTCACAGCATTCCCTGGAGGTTATTCGCTACCGTACTCATGCCTGGCGAGTACGTATCAACTCCATGTAGGGATCGGATTCTGACGTGCATTCAGAATTCAAATAATTACGTATCTAATTGCCAATTATTTCTATCACTATAGGACCCGAATTGTTTCACCCCAGTTATTATTTCTTGTCACGAATATCGAATGATGCTCTCAAGGCCTTGGGCGCGACAGGAGAGCCATTATTATAAGAAGCACATAACGCTCGAAACACGACTAGTCACGCGTCTTATTAAAAACAGTGGAATAATCTCAAGAGAAGGTAGACGAACCGGTCAACAAGTGACCCAGTTAACATTTTAGAGTTGGTGTCGAGACTATGTGATCCGAGACCGAGACTAGTCCTCGCAACGAGCTTTAGAAACTAGGGCTGTATTATACTCTCTCGTTCCCACTGTTCACTCGAGACACTAGGGCTGTGTTCTACTCTCTCGTTCCTACTGTTCACTCGAGACACTAGGGCTGTATTCCACTCTCTCGTTCCCACTGTTCACTCGAGACACTAGGGCTGGCTGTATTCTACTCTCTCGTTCTCACTGTTCACTCGAGACACTAGGGCTGTATTCTACTCTCTTGTTCCCACTGTTCACTTGAGACACGAAGGCTGTATTCTACTCTCTCATTCCCACTGTTAACTTGAGACACTAGGGCTGTATTCTACTCTCTCGTTCCCACTGTTCACTTGAGACACTAGGGCTGTATTCTACTCTCTCGTTCCTACTGTTCACTTGAGACACTAGGGCTGTATTCTACTCTCTCGTTCCTACTGTTCACTTTAGACACTAGGGCTGCAATCTACTCTGTCTTTCCCACTGTTCACTTGATACACTAGGGCTGTATTCTACTCTCTCTCTTTCCCACTGTTCACTTGAGACACCAAGGCTGTATTCTGCTCTCTCGTTCCCGCTGTTCACTCGAGACACTAGGTCTGTATTCTACTCTCTCTTTTCCACTGTTCACGAACTGTGGGAGCTCATTATTCAGTGTCGAGCACAAGCTGACAGTGCACGTGCATTGACATGCCTCGGGTAACTAACGTCAGACCTACGTGCCGTCATCGTATTTACACAATAACTCCCACAAGGATCGTCCCACGGATTTAATTGTCATTTCATTCACTCCACACATTCTATTCGTTGCCCATTTGATATTTGTTCAGAGTGCAGTCAGTAATAACTGGTCCCACATGTTTTTCTTGAATCATTCCGTTAGTGTTCGATAATAGTAAAACATCAGTTTGCATTCACGGAGCGTTTGTTCATCTTTCAAATACGTTATCGATACTTTTTCTCACTCGATGTTCTGCTGTTCGTTCCCACTCATCAGTGACATTCTTGCTTGTTCTAGGCGTACGTTGGCGGAGTCTCCATCGTTCGGGAAAAGTGAGTGCGGAGATTTGAATACAGCCTAATGTATTCCGAAACCGATATCAGAAGTTTCGTGGGTTTCGAGACTGATCTCGACTACACCACTGTTACCAATTCAGATTGCGTGGTGTCTATGCTGATTGCGCGAAGAAACACATTGTCTAGGGTTCGTTCTACTCCAGATTGTGTTTATACTAGCACCTACACTCGTCATTGCCACCACTTCAAAACACGTTTAGATAGTATTTTTTCCAGGGATTTAACAAATTTCAAAAAGACCCATCTGAAGCAACTCGACTAAAGCCTGCAAATCCACGTGACGTAAATCGTCTGTATATGTTGTGAGTTGTATGTCACACAACAAGATGAATAATTTAATGAATATGACGTTGTTTATAAGTTAAAATTGCTATAATTAATACATGATTTCAACCCATTTCATACTGATATATTAAATGGCATGGGCGGAGCCTTATATCCCCCAAAGGGCTGATATGAGTCTTTATATTGAGCCTCTCTTCTCTTTAGACAAAAAGGCAATTTATGATCCACCAGAAACATGTTATCGCAATATTTGAGTTAGATAGTTACCAAACGTCCAACTTGGAATATGTATTTTGGGTCAAATCATCGGAAACAGCAACCTTCCTCTTCATTCTTCTTCTGTTTCTTGATGGTGATAGTGTGACGTTATCAGCATCCATTAAAAAAAACTACGACGCCCGACTATCCATTATTGCTTATACTGGATTCCGTTCATCAGTTTATGTAATCCCGATCACAGAGTCATCCGGTTTTCTTGCAATAACAGACAGTGATTTTGCAATAACAACATTTCAGTTGTTATCACTCGTATGACCTTTGCAAGTGAAATGAAAATTAGTAATTCTCCCTGCTCGACCCTACATTGCAACATACCCAGGAAGGTGACAAAATAGTGGCATAGTGACGCAACGAAATATGACCTATCTTTGCGGAAGGCGAAGGAGTATTGACCCAAGGGACAAACAACATATCATATGTTTGACTCGGCCTTTCTAATCATCACATGATATCCTGGATTCATTGACTTCTTGAGATGTCAAACTACTCCAGTATCACCCGCCTCAATGATCCTCATCCCCATTACGGCATCATTGGACTTCTCGAGATATCTAACTACTCCAGTATCACCCGCCTCACCAATCCTCATTCCCAATACTGCATTATCGGACTTCTCGAGATATCTCACTACTCCAGTATCACCCGCCTCACTAATCCTCATACGATATCCTGCATTCTTTGACTTATCGATATATCAAACTCCGCCATCATATCCAGCATCGCTGATCCACACAAAATATCCTGCATTTTTCGAGATATCGCACTCCGCCAGTATCCCCCGCCTCACCAATACTTATACGATATCCTGCATTCTTCGACTTAACGAGATATCAAAATACGCCAGTATCTCCCGCATCACTGATCCTCATCCCCAATTCTGCATTCTTCGACTTAACGAGATAACAAACTACACCAGTATCTCCCGCCTTACTAATCCTCATCCC
>JAUOBX010405664.1:0-10614 GCA_032360705.1 Eupentacta quinquesemita
TGTGGGATTGCCCCGCCGAGACTCACGGACACTGGTGATTAGGTGTGTGCGGGAGTTCATTTGGGAAGTTCAGTAATAATTTGAGAGTGGAAGAACTAATCTGCCGGTGGGACAAACACATAATTAATAATTTATTGAAACAACATTTATTCACAATAATGATTCTTCCACGTCGTTTCTGTAAATACCCATACATAATTCACCTTATGGTTCTCGTACGTGACTTCAAACTGAGGTTTGATTTTTTTTGATAGGCCTACATATAAAATATGTGCAAAAGGTTGCAATAGTGATGTTGAGCTGAGTTCTTCATGTTTTAGGATATCACACTTGGATAATTACCAACGAACTAACTCCGGTCATTTTTTTAGTTGATTCCAGTTGATGAATTCGAATGTCTTTTTCATGAATGTGTGTACTTGTGTACGGATGATTACCAACTCCGGTCATCTTTTGAGTTGAACCGTGATTGGAGAAAACATTCAACTAGACAGTTCGTTTAAAGTGTCGGATTGTCAAAATAATTTGTTTTGGCAGATTCACACCAAGTAATTTGTTTCTGTTCAGTGTTTTCTACATGGTAATTTCGAACGGGCATGGTGCAGAACTATGATATTGGCTTTTTCATTCGCATATTCAGGTGGCTGAATTCAGATGTATTTTTCGAAATGTTTGTACATGTATATTTCATTAGCCACATTCCACTGTTATATCAACGTTCTTATGACAACGGAGAATCGCATAAAGTTAGCTAAAACCGTAAGCTAAACTACAATCAACTACAATCAAATTACTAAAACTTAATTATTTCAGCGAAAAAATATATGAATTGTTTCGCGTCACGTAAGATGATTTTGCGGCATACAGCTACATTGTGATTTCAAATAGAATCTTATTAATTTTTGTAATTTAGCTAGAAATTCTACAGCGATTAACTATCCCTCAACAAGTTTATTTAAAGATATTCCCATCCTGCCTCAAGACTGAAATGAATAAAAATAATATCATTTATTAATAGCTATCTCGATTGTTTTTACTGAGTCGATTAACAGAACTATATTTTTCCTAAATAGGTGTTAGCATCTCTGTCTGTGATTTGTTGTTATAATGACTATAATAATATAACAGTCGTTGCACTTAGTTGGATACAACCTGCGGTAATAAATTAGTATATGCCTTTAGTTGTACCCCTGAATTATAGAAAGTTATATAAAATAATATAATTTAGTATCGAACAGCGTTTGAACAAAATGGCGATCTGACAGAGAGTAAGATTTTTAGTGGAAAATCTTCGAGTTCTAGGTGAAATAATAAACTTTAATAATTTCCTAATCAGTCAAAATAAAATAAAAGCTTGAATATTCTTCCAAACTGTATCTGCAAATGAGGTAATCATTTATTACTATTAAAGAATCCATAATGTGTATTATTATGTTTGAGATAAAAGTATTGTTTCAATATTTTACATTTTAGGGGGTCTACATGATTAACAATTATTCGGTAAGCAGATTGAATACGAAGAAGATGAAAACCAGTGTACTGACCACCAGGCCCGAAGAACAGTTGACTAAAAAACTTGAAGCGAGAACCACGAACACGAGCATACTGAATGTACTCAACTTCATCTTGGTGGTGAGAGTGAGAGCTATATTCTCTGGTTAGCTAGTACCTGATGTTACTTCTTTGACACCAATCGACCGAATGACTATCCATGCATAATGTCAGGTAATGGTTTGGTGCACGCCATTTAGAATGGAACTACGGAATAGTGTAGTTGCCATATATACTACCTGCTCATCATTCTTGTGATAATGCATAGGATATTCGTTGCAGCTAAAACATAAACTGTATGTTGTCATTTTGCTAAGATTGATAACAGATAGTTCCATACAAGTACAGACGCCATGTTGGGCCATATTGCAAATCATAATTATACATATGCTCATGCATAAGGTAAAATTGTGTAGCATATACATATACATACAGCTCATGTTTGATTGTGTTCCCAAATATGGTCATTGCCAGATCCGTTTACCCGCGTGTTATCAGGTTATTGAAACAATTGATATTTTGTAGTGATCAAATCTGGGAATATGAGTGATTGTGGGAATACGTTTCAATGTGTAATGACACTGGCAAATATATATGGCATTCTACTCTACATTACATGGATCTGTAGGCTCCTACTATGATGTGATGTTGGGGTACAATGCATAAAAGGAAGTGAAAGTGACCATCAAGTAATACTAACTCAGCTCATGGTCAGAAAAAAAAATCAGAATTAGACTCTACCGTAGACGTTATTGGGGAGTTGGGACATTAATTAATTGTTTAAGAAAATCCTATGTATGGGTGACTTTACCGGCCTTTTAACAGGTCATTATCGTATCCGTACACCCACGTGGCAGGTGTTATTAAAAACGAGGGATATTCTGTAGTGGTCACACACGGGAATATGAGCGATGGCGTGAACATATTTTATTGTGTAATACGCACATGACACTGACAATTATAGATGGCATTCTACTCCACATTAAAAATATAGATCCGTACTAAGGTAATAGTACAATGCATACAATCAAGTGACAGTGCCTATCAAGAAATACTAACTTTTTGATAGCAACTACGCAGCCTAATCTATTACAATAATCTCAGATATGCCCATTGCGCCGTCTCCAGGTATTGCTAGGCCATAGCTGATTATCATGCAACCGATGGGTAATGTGAACATCATGACCACGAGTGAAGCCTAAAATCACCATATCAAGTAAGTAGAGTCGTTAGATTCCATTCCGACTTTAATAAGTGAGGAGTTCTTACAGTCGGAGGATCACGGGTCGCTGACGCTCTTGGGAAAAGTTTGAGGTCACCACATCGCCCACTGGCACACTCGGAACACCCTAATCTTGACAGTAATGAACGGTTACCGTTGTATCTTTCTGAATTCCAGTTTGTCATCCTAGTCTAAGAGTAGAGAGAGGGTAGACCACTCTTACGGTAAAACCATTCTTTGCATTCTCTGGAGACACCGTTCTGCCTCAAGATATGCCTCTGCCGGTAGAGTACAACCAGCACCCTTGACAACTATATGGGCTGGAAAATTACAACCTGAAAAAATATTTTTGTCAATAAAACAACTTCCAATTTTCACTTCCCGAAATGATAAAGCTTCATTTCATATGGATTTTTTTTATCGCCAGTCACTCACTCAATCATTGGAGCTCATGCCGCCTCCACCCACCGCTTTCAGTCATCCAGCTGCAGTCTTCTCCGAGCAAGCTACCAGACCCGAGCCTGTCCCTCTCTCCTACTTCTAACACAATGAGGTCCCCGAGTAGCTACGCTGAACGAAGGCCACGTGGCCACCAACCTACGACTACATCTCACTAGGTCCCGTGATGACAGGACGCGATAGACGGGATCGTCCGCCTGGAGGCTTGCACAGTTAATAGGGAGATTTCGATTTGACTACGGCAACGTCGGCTACTACGAGTGACGTCACTCCGGACCAACTGCGCATGCTGCAACTTACATATCGGTGTACTACGTGATTCTACGACGGTAGTCGCTTCTTTTCGCGTTGACCCTACTACGCAAACTTTCCGGCGGTTCCAACAATATGTGACGTCATTGTTATTATATTAATTAGTTAAACGGCTCGAATTTGAACTTCAAAGTTCAACAATAAGTCAACAATGTCGTGAGTAACTTTCGTATTTTCACATCGATTCGCTAGTACACGAATTTGGCAGGCTTCATGATTGCATAAATGATATAACTACAACCCAGGGTTTCTTCTAGTCCCAGTTGTGAGCAGAATTTCCTGAATTCAGGATAAAATTAGTGATTTGAGCGATCAAAACCACGGTGCCTATTGCCGTATTGCATAAATATACATGCACTCGCAGTCGCAGTCAGTGTGTGGCAAATACAATACAAATACGTGAGGGCTGAGGCATTATAACCTAGGCCTAGGCTGTGTTGGAGTATTTATTGTTTACTAGTTGTTAGATGTACTGTGGGCTAGCCGGCTAGGCGGGCGCTAGGCTGGCGTTGGCCTAGCGTAGGCCTATTTCCCAAATCGTTTGTTGTAGGCTGTTGTTTGTCGGCTGGTTCTTGTAGACTTTCTGTTAGTGTTACACTGTTACTTGTTAGAGGTATACCTGGGGTGCAGGGGTAGCGGTGGCTTTACAAGCGTATAGGAGCGCTACTGGGCACTGGCACCGAAATGGCACGTGGGAACAATGGCGCACTATATAGAGAATAAACATCTAAAATAACTGTTAGCGGCATTATTTAGATAACTATTTGGGTAGTTGAAAGTCAGATTTCCTTTGCCCAATTGTAAATTATATCACGCTGGGTGACGAAAGTGTATTCGACGAAAAACCGACATGGTTGTTGTAACTGGTAGGGTTGACCAAACGGTATATCCCTATAAATAACCGTTTTGTTGTGTTTTAGGGACTATTTAGCCCTCATATCTTGTGGTACTGAGAATGTATTGAATGAACTGTTATTCTCGTATGGCTACCACATACTGATTGATATACGGTTGAATTCACGCGTTATACCATCATCAGATAATGTGTTATACCAAAATCGGCGTTTCGACAGCTGATAGTAGTTCCCACATGCTTTGTACAGGATGGGACAATCACCGCAAAAATTCAATGGAACACTCGCAATACAGTGTTTGCATTTGTCAACGCCTTCATTGGCGCAACATCGGAGGGGCAGGGATTAAGTATTGCGATGTTGCATTACAGTCGTTCCACGGGACTGTAGTGTCTCAATATATTTGTAGAGGATTCTTGAATGTCATGACCGGTTGCTACGAAACTATTGATGTGTGTGTGTTTTACCAACAGTGACTGTACGCAAATTGTACGAGTAAACTGAGTCCTAGATTGTCAATATTTTTATACTTTTTTACACATATACTAGATTACACAAAATGAATAGAATGTCAACTCCCAAAATTTGAAGTCAAATTCCTCCTCTTGGTCATCCGTTTTTTTCTCTTCAGTGTCCTTTTTCTCTTCTCGTGCTCTTATGCCACTGCCATTGTTCTTTACATATTTCCTCCTGTTAGGCAGGCAGGTCTTTGACTCTCTCATTCCCTCTCCACATCTCGCTTCCTTTTCAGACCTCCAATCTCTTCACATTTTCAATTGTACCGCTCCTCGTTATCTGTCCTACATTTTTTCTCATTCCTATGTCTTTGTTTGTATAATTCCTATGTTCTCGATCTCTTCCTGTTTGCCTGTTTTTCCTGTATTTCTTCTGTCATCCATTTATTATTTTATTCATCCTCCAGGCAATTTATATCGTTTTGATTGGCCACCACCAAAGCGCTCTACAAATACTGATATGTTCCTTATCAATATTATGCAAATCACGAATTTGCTACCTGCTATTCCTAATCTGAGGCAGTCATCAGTGATTCATTTGTCACGCTTAAATACATGTCTTCATCGTTTAAAGTGTAGCATGTATATTCGCAGCTGATATAGCCTTATATCCTTGAAAAGCTCTTGGGAGCATACCTGTTAGCCTACTGGAGTACTAACTATCAAGCTAGATGAGCGAGTCAGTATGGATGGGATAATGACGATACGTTAGTATTTTGTTTTCCACTGTCAGACGAGCGTGATATTATTTGTATCTTCCGATTCCGTTGCTTTAACGCGATTATTCTCGAATTTGATCACGCTATTTTGGGGATTAA
The DNA here is from genome assembly GCA_032360705.1 of Eupentacta quinquesemita. Classification (NCBI taxonomy): domain Eukaryota; kingdom Metazoa; phylum Echinodermata; class Holothuroidea; order Dendrochirotida; family Sclerodactylidae; genus Eupentacta; species Eupentacta quinquesemita. The sequence continues at coordinate 5,732 of JAUOBX010405664.1, forward strand.
AGGAAACCTCTTCATCAATACCATAGGTCAAGACGCTTATAGAGTTGCAGATATACAAGGTTTTGAAGACTTACGAAGCTTCAGTTCGGACGTGTGTCTTGTATGCAAGCACCGACTTTTCGTTATCGTTATATTCATAGATTACATGGTGGTTGCTATGGACGCCTGGATAATATGGAGACAGGAAACTCCTCACTCCTAAATCGTTCATTTAGAACCTCTGAATCGTTCAATTACGACGACAGCAAGTTGACCCCTGTTGGCCAGCTAATCCTTTCAATCAGCCTTGTCTTGAGCGGGTCTCTGAGCATAGCTGGTAACACCATCAACCTATTCGTGATCTATCGGGTAACATACTTCAAAAGGAATATGAAGTTGTACCTCTCGACTTTATCCGTCGCTGATCTTACGACAGGGGTATTCGTCGCATCGTCGGCTATCGTCGGTTTTTTCGTCGTCCCGCAATCGGGGACTGTTTTCTGTGCCGTCTCCGGTATGGCTCTAAGCTTCTCGCCATACCTATCCAGTCTCTGCCTGTCCAAGGTCGCCATCGATAAGTTTCTCCTGATCAAATACCCCTTCAAGTACAGGAATCTCAAGAATATTCCAATGTATTACATCATGGTCGACCTCTCATTCGCATGGAGTATTCTTCTCTGGATCGCTCACACCGACGGAAACTACTTCGGTAACGTTACTCACCAGCCGCTCTACGGGATGTGTCTGCTGAACTTCCACAATCGTCAGAAATCGACCAGCATTGCCACCGCTGCGAGCACGGGAATGGGATTACACATAGTCATTATAGTATGTCTATACTTCCGCGTGGCGGTAACTGCTCGTTACCAGGCTAAACAAATCAACCGTACCAACGTGGCTTTGCCGGGAATCCCGGAGAGTAGAGCTACTGTTCCCATGGCCAATCCTTGGAGAGGGTTCTCAGTGTTTCTGATGGTAACTGTTGCGTTCTTCGTAGCGTGGCTGCCATTTTGGTTGAGCCAGTTCTTGCTATTATTCACCGATTTCTACGTACCGATTCCGATATACTTCACATGCGGATTCTGCACCACCGCCAACTCATGGTGGAACCCCATTATCTACACCCTTGGACACCGAGAATTTAGAAAACATGTCAAGAAACTTGTAGACCTACGCTCCGTAAATTCCTGACATCCGTCGAATTGTAAGTTCTTTCCTGCTAAATTCTATTGTATGAGCAATCACTTCGTGACTAGTTTTTAACTGTTAGTTAACCGTGAAAGTTTGGAGAGATGTGCGGAGTAGCGTTCCGCAGGTTTTTACCGAATATGTTTATGTTAAATCGGCGGTATTTTAAGTTTTAGAGTGATTGATTAATCCGTGAACTATCACGATCATCCATTCAATCGACCCTGATGCAGAGAATTGACGTTCAGTTAGCTGAAGGTATAATGTTGATTTTCGAACTGTACGAGTTCCATTTGTTTGATAGAATTTCTTTCTGACATGCAATTTTTCTCCAACATGAATCTGAATCTCAACTCCAGCAGTAAATGTCCAAAAGTAGAGTCGTGGATAAAATATGCAAATTGACGGTTGCCGATAAGATTGTTGCGAATATTGTGGTGCCGAGGGACGTTTTACACAGATACACGCGCGAACATGGACTGCCTAAACTATGCACGCAGTGACAGTGACGGTATATTATATTATTGCGCAGGCTAGTATTTCGGAACCCCACTGAAGAAATTTGTTCATTCTTCTAGCACAAAACATGACAAATATGTGTCCCTTCAAGAGCTACTCTTGAGTCGGAAGCTTGGTCAATTCATGAAATTCCTAACGAGTTATGACAGTTTCAAAACATCCCATGTGGGGAAAGTGGATATGCCACTTTTATTTCGCAACTACACTGTTAAGACTTCGAGGAAATGTTTAAATCCTCTGACAAGTTGGGTAAAACAGGTTGATAAAAATAGGCAACATGTGTCACGTTCTGGATCTTCACAAGACTCATATCACATGTTATAATGCTTTAGCATTTGACAGAAACTAGTATATTATGAATGAGATAAACGTCATTTCAGATGTTTACATGAAGGCGATGTTTCTTCAATGTTTCTTTGTGATGTATTTGTATTCTCGAAATCAGATATCAGTTTACATGCATGAATACGTCACTACAACCGTACATGTCACATGGTCTATAGCTCTGGTATATAACACAACTAGCATAATACAATGGGCGTAGTCAGCATTCAATTGTTTACCCAAAGAGTTCCTCGTCTGTATTTTATTGTATTCTTGCAATCGGAGATTAGCTTACCTGCATGCTTGAACACATCATCATAATTCATAGGACAGAGAATATAAATTTACCCCCACACATCAGTTATTCAAAGTATCAGAGTGTTAAAAACATATTTCTAGGATCAAATATTATAATTCAAAGTGTGAAGATCAGTTTCTATATATCGAAATCATGGGGGAACAATAATGAGTGTCAATTAGGTCTGTAATGAAGGAGTCTCAATCACGGTAATATTCCAATGCAAATGCCTAATTTTTCTTCATGTTGCTCGTATTTTCATTTCCACGTATTTGATGTTGTGATGGCTACCGGGAATATTATACCACTTAATGCTTTGACCACAGCCAGTGCAGCCGAAGTAGAGTCCGTTGAGGTTGGCATTATGACAGTTACTGTACCACCAGGCACCACGACCATGAATATAACTAGCACAGTTGGTACTACTATGTATGTCGTTGTCACGGTCGTAGGTGGTAAAGGACATGTTCCTGTGACGAGCCATAGCATCGTAATCTGCGGAGGAAATGAGGAAGAACACATAGAGTAGTAGCGTATAAAGGAATCATTATTTTGGATAGGGTAAGGGAAATTGGGATGGGTAGGATAGCGGTCTCTATTATTTCTCCTCAGGGACGTGGAACAGCAAATTTAACGTCCGTGGACCCATTGTGTGTGTGAAAACAACAATAAAATATATGTGCATATCACCGGATAGGCATATATGTATTTTCGTAGTGATCAATGCTCGTTATGATGAATTTACTTGATATCTTAATGCGTCCTTACAGTTGTGCTATCTCATTCTAGACTATCAATTGTTTTCGCGATAACCATGGTTACAAAGATGTAGGTGAAACAGTTCGGTAGTTGCTTTGGAGGTTCTATTAGCAACATAATTCGTGATGCAGTCCCATCAACAACTGAGGAAGCTATATATACTCTTCCTGATCTTCCACATGGTCATCCCAGTTATTCAAGGAAGCCCTAATTTGATAATTTATTGGCACTTTTGGAGGAAGTCTAAACGTCGATAACGCAGCGTCAATTCCGTTTGTGTGGCCTATGAGTATACACAACACCCGATTCGACATGACTCTGTGGCCATCTATGATACCATCAACACCTAAAGAGCTGTGGATTCATACGAAGTTTGGTCGAACGTGTATTTTGCTCTGCTCAGATAAACCATTTCAGCCATGTTGGTCACAAGTTTCCCTCCTGACCTATTTTTGTAATTTGTTTTCCGAAGTTATGGAACTATTTATATATTTTTATTGGAAGCCTTTGGCAAAACTTTGAGCTCATAACCCGGATAGCTTGTCATATACCTAAAGAAACTCAGGTGATCACGAATCAGGTAACCGACCCGGCCCTCATCGTCATTTCAAATGTGTAATCTGGTCCCAGTCCACCAATAAACGGTCACTCATCCTCCATTATAGAAATACAGTCACCCTGCTGATTTTCCGTTATCTTAAGACCCCACTATATACCATAAGTAAAAGTCTGAAATCCTGTACAGAACATACCCTATCACGGAAACTGATATGGTGTTAGAGAACATACATTGCTGTTTCACGTTCGCACCCGATAAAATATGAGCAAACCCCCGATCTGACCATTTTCTCAAATAATAGCGTGCAACAGCAGGGATAGCTGACTGACGGGACTCAACGTAACTATTCCGGAACGACTCAGGCTCACACCGACACAAAGCTTTCCGTTTTATGATTCTCTCGCAGAGCACAGGTACTGCCCCCATACAAGCCAGCAAGTAAAGGGTGTATACCTTGATACAGCACACTCTTTAGCAGCGAACCTTTGCCAGGTCACCGTATGGACCAAAACAGTGCACCTGAAGCGTGAATTCAATGTGAAGAGACGGCAACGTACACCCCCAAGTGAGCAATCGCGGACTCTGGATTACCAGCCCGATGCTCTAGTCAAGTAGGATCCCACGCTCCACCGATGTGGCTTGAGCAGGGATGTACCTAATCCTAACTTTCCTCCAGGAGAGTTCCCATCCCACGGACGACTAGTAAACGGAAGGGATCTAACCACTTTCTCGGAACCTGGGAGGCGGGAGCATTTGGTCCAACCACCGTGACTGCTTACAGGACTAGAAATTCTGCAAATACCCTCAAATACATCAATTACGACTTTTACTGCATACAGCCGAGACCTGCCAACTACATGTACAACCACCTCCGGCCAAGCGTCTGGTGCTCAATGCTGCAATCAAACTTACATGTTCTTGCATGCACAGCTCCACTGGCATCACTTCACCAATGTTCTCCAAGAAAGTATATAATACACCTATCGAACACGTCATAATGTCCGATAGCACTTAAACAGAGTTCATTTATGCATGAATAATGTATCAGTACTTACTTGCAGTACTCTGTGGTAGATAGGTCCCGAGATCCACCATCCTGTATTTACTCCCTTCGTCGCTGATTCTGAAGAGGTCGTATTTAGCAAAATACGGAGCTCCGTTGACGTTGTTCATATCGATACGAAGCTCGTAGTTCTTCTGTGCGGTCAGGTAAGCCAGGTTGTCGTTGCCAAGCCAGAACTCTCTGTTGAGGAAACC